>JAUCBJ010008126.1:0-184406 GCA_032718475.1 Nemertoderma westbladi
AAACCTACCATAGTTAGGTAACTAAACCTACCATAGTTAGGTAACTAAACCTACCATAGTTAGGTTACTATGAACCTCCCAATAGTTAGGTAACTAAACTTACCATACTTAGGTTATATAAACTCCCAATGGTTAGGTAACTAAACCTACCATAGTTAGGTAACTAAACCTACCATAGTTAGGTTATATGAACTCCCAATAGTTAGGTAACTAAACCTACCATAGTTAGGTTATATAAACTCCCAATAGTTAGGTAACTAAACCTACCATAGTTAGGTTATATAAACTCCCAATAGTTAGGTAACTAAACCTACCATAGTTAGGTAACTAAACCTACCATAGTTAGGTTATACTAAACTCCCAATAGTTAGGTAACTAAACCTACCATAGTTAGGTAACTAAACCTACCATAGTTAGGTAACTAAACCTACCATAGTTAGGTTATATAAACTCCCAATAGTTAGGTAACTAAACCTACCATAGTTAGGTAACTAAACCTACCATAGTTAGGTAACTAAACCTCCATAGTTAGGTAACTAAACCTACCATAGTTAGGTAACTAAACCTACCATAGTTAGGTAACTAAACCTACCATAGTTAGGTAACTAAACCTACCATAGTTAGGTAACTAAACCTACCATAGTTAGGTTATATAAACTCCCAATAGTTAGGTAACTAAACCTACCATAGTTAGGTTATATAAACTCCCAATAGTTAGGTAACTAAACCTACCATAGTTAGGTTATATAAACTCCCAATAGTTAGGTAACTAAACCTACCATAGTTAGGTAACTAAACCTACCATAGTTAGGTAACTAAACTACCATAGTTAGGTAACTAAACCTACCATAGTTAGGTAACTAAACCTACCATAGTTAGGTAACTAAACCTACCATAGTTAGGTTATATAAACTCCCAATAGTTAGGTAACTAAACCTACCATAGTTAGGTAACTAAACCTACCATAGTTAGGTAACTAAACCTACCATAGTTAGGTAACTAAACCTACCATAGTTAGGTAACTAAACCTACCATAGTTAGGTAACTAAACCTACCATAGTTAGGTAACTAAACCTACCATAGTTAGGTAACTAAACCTACCATAGTTAGGTAACTAAACCTACCATAGTTAGGTTATATAAACTCCCAATAGTTAGGTAACTAAACTTACCATACTTAGGTTATATAAACTCCCAATGGTTAGGTAACTAAACCTACCATAGTTAGGTAACTAAACCTACCATAGTTAGGTTATATGAACTCCCAATAGTTAGGTAACTAAACCTACCATAGTTAGGTTATATAATCTCCCAATAGTTAGGTAACTAAACCTACCATAGTTAGGTTATATAAACTCCCAATAGTTAGGTAACTAAACCTACCATAGTTAGGTAACTAAACCTACCATAGTTAGGTAACTAAACCTACCATAGTTAGGTAACTAACTACTACTAGGATCGGCATGCTGCATTGCAGCTGCATTTTTAAGAATGCTGTGCCGGCTTACTAAACCTAACCTAACCTAAAGGTAACTAAACCTACCATAGTTAGGTAACTAAACCTACCATAGTTAGGTAACTAAACCTACCATAGTTAGGTAACTAAACCTACCATAGTTAGGTAACTAAACCTACCATAGTTAGGTAACTAAACCTACCATAGTTAGGTAACTAAACCTACCATAGTTAGGTAACTAAACCTACCATACTTAGGTTATATAAACTCCCAATGGTTAGGTAACTAAACCTACCATAGTTAGGTTATATAAACTCCCAATAGTTAGGTAACTAAACCTACCATAGTTAGGTAACTAAACCTACCATAGTTAGGTAACTAAACCTACCATAGTTAGGTAACTAAACCTACCATAGTTAGGTAACTAAACCTACCATAGTTAGGTAACTAAACCTACCATACTTAGGTTATATAAACTCCCAATAGTTATGTAACTAAACCTACCATAGTTAGGTAACTAAACCTACCATAGTTAGGTAACTAAACCTACCATAGTTAGGTAACTAAACCTACCATAGTTAGGTAACTAAACCTACCATAGTTAGGTATCTAAACCTACCATAGTTAGGTAACTAAACCTACCATAGTTAGGTAACTAAACCTACCATACTTAGGTTATATAAACTCCCAATGGTTAGGTAACTAAACCTACCATAGTTAGGTTATATAATCTCCCAATAGTTAGGTAACTAAACCTACCATAGTTAGGTTATATAAACTCCCAATAGTTAGGTAACTAAACTTACCATAGTTAGGTAACTAAACCTACCATAGTTAGGTAACTAAACCTACCATAGTTAGGTAACTAAACCTACCATAGTTAGGTAACTAAACCTACCATAGTTAGGTAACTAAACCTACCATAGTTAGGTAACTAAACCTACCATAGTTAGGTAACTAAACCTACCATACTTAGGTTATATAAACTCCCAATAGTTATGTAACTAAACCTACCATAGTTAGGTTATATAATCTCCCAATAGTTAGGTAACTAAACCTACCATAGTTTAGTTAGGTAACTAAACCTACCATAGTTAGGTAACTAAACCTACCATACTTAGGTTATATAAACTCCCAATAGTTATGTAACTAAACCTACCATAGTTAGGTTATATAATCTCCCAATAGTTAGGTAACTAAACCTACCATAGTTTAGTTAGGTAACTAAACCTACCATAGTTAGGTAACTAACCTACCATACTTAGGTTATATAAACTCCCAATAGTTATGTAACTAAACCTACCATAGTTAGGTTATATAATCTCCCAATAGTTAGGTAACTAAACCTACCATAGTTAGGTAACTAAACCTACCATAGTTAGGTTATATAAACTCCCAATAGTTATGTAACTAAACCTACCATAGTTAGGTTATATAATCTCCCAATAGTTAGGTAGCTTCCCATTATGTTGTGGCCAGCCTGTGCTACGAATACTGTAGGTCACTATAGGTACTAAGTGTATTATGTTAATAAATTGTCCTTTAACTAGGCGAAGCTAGTTAAGAAACGAGGCGGCAAAATTAACAAAGAGTTACGTAAACAGTTAAAAGAAGATATAGAAGAGTGGAAGACGACAAGAACTATAAAACAACGTAATGAATTAGCCGTAGAAATGAAAGAGAAATACCTAGAAACGAAAGACAAGAAAGGGTTCCGAAGTTTTTTCAGGAAACAAAAATGATCTTTGTAAAATGGAAAAAGGTGAAGGAAACACAAACGAAATAAAAACTGCCTGTTTTTATTTACTCATTGGCCTACTGATATAGTCAATGGAAATTATTTCCTAAAATCAGATGGGGAGGAGGGTAGGGGGGGGGGGGGGGGTGGGGTTATCCAATTTAAATTCATCCTTCTCAAGGGGAAATGAGAGCATAAGTGAAACTGAAACCTGTTGTATTAGCTTTAGTTTATTGTTTTGGTTAGAATAACCGCTGTTATCTGCTCCTTTACCGTTTCACCTTTTCTGCTCATTATCTTTATCCCGACATTTGCGACTAATTTCTTTGGACTATTGTGCGTGGTCGGGATTTGTAAGACTTGACGACGTCTTTAATTAACGAATTGTTGAGTTGAAATGATATGATTTCACAATAATGATGGATTCTACCAATTAACAATTATACCTAATTATACCAATATATTATATCTGTTTTGCTGAATAGATAAACTTTTACAATCATTAATTAGTGAATAATTTAATCCAAACTACTGTGACTTAGTGTCCTATTCGAAAATATGCTTAAAAGAATAATTAACAATTGGATTAAATATTCTTTATGTATGTCTTTTTCTTACTATAAGAAATTCAATAATAGTAACTTGTAAAATTTTAATCGGCAAGTTATCTGATAAATTGGAAGCTAGGGATGGGCAGCTTACGATGGTTAGGAAACGAATCTTACGATAGTTAGGTAACTAAACCTACTATAGTTAGGTAACTAAACCTACCATAGTTAGGTAACTAAACCTACCATAGTTAGGTAACTAAACCTACTATAGTTAGGTAACTAAACCTACCATAGTTAGGTAACTCAACCTACCATAGTTAGGTAACTAAACCTACTATAGTTAGGTAACTAAACCTGCCATAGTTAGGTAACTCAACCTACCATAGTTAGGTAACTAAACCTACCGTAGTTAGGTAACTAAACCTACCATAGTTAGGTAACTAAACCTACCATAGTTAGGTAACTAAACCTACCATAGTTAGGTAACTAAACCTACCATAGTTAGGTAACTAAATCTACCATAGTTAGGTAACTAAACCTACCATAGTTAGGTAACTAAACCTAGTATAGTTAGGTAACTAAACCTACCATAGTTAGGTAACTAAACCTACCATAGTTAGGTAACTAAACCTACCATAGTTAGGTAACTAAACCTACCATAGTTAGGTAACTAAACCTACCATAGTTAGGTAACTAAATCTACCATAGTTAGGTAACTAAACCTACCATAGTTAGGTAACTAAATCTACCATAGTTAGGTAACTAAACCTACCATAGTTAGGTAACTAAACCTAGTATAGTTAGGTAACTATACCTACCATAGTTGGGTAACTAAACCTACCATAGTTAGGTAACTAAACTTACCGTAGTTAGGTAACTAAACCTACCATAGTTAGGTTATATAAACTCCCAATAGTTAGGTAACTAAACTTACCATAGTTAGGTAACTAAACCTACCGTAGTTAGGTTATATAAACTCCCAATAGCTAGGTAACTAAACCTACCATAGTTAGGTAACTAGACTTACCATAGTAGTTAGGTAACTAAACTTACCATAGTTAGGTAACTAAACCAACCATAGTTAGGTAACTAAACTTACCATAGTTAGGTAACTAAACCTACCATAGTTAGGTAACTAAACCTACCATAGTTAGGTAACTAAACCTACCATAGTTATGTAACTAAACCTACCATAGTTAGGTATCTAAACCTACCATAGTTAGGTTATATAAACTCCCAATAGTTAGGTAACTAAACCTACCGTAGTTAGGTTATATAAACTCCCAATAGTTAGGTAACTAAACCTACCGTAGTTAGGTTATATAAACTCCCAATAGTTAGGTAACTAAACCTACCATAGTTAGGTAACTAAACTTACCATAGTTAGGTGACTAAACTTACCATAGTTAGGTAACTAAACTTACCATAGTTAGGTAACTAAACTTACCATAGTTAGGTAACGAAACCTACCATAGTTAGGTAACTAAACTTACCATAGTTAGGTGACTAAACTTACCATAGTTAGGTAACTAAACCTACCATAGTTAGGTTATATGAACTCCCAATAGTTAGGTAACTAAACCTACCATAGTTAGGTAACTAACTAAACCTACCATAGTTAGGTAACTAAACTTACCATTGTTAGGTAACTAAACTTACCATAGTTAGGTAACTAAACCTACCATAGTTAGGTAACTAGACTTACCATAGTTAGGTAACGAAACTTACCATAGTTAGGTAACTAAACCTACCATAGTTAGGTAACTAAACCTACCATAGTTAGGTAACTAAACCTACCATAGTTAGGTAACTAAACCTACCATAGTTAGGTAACTAAACTTACCATTGTTAGGTAACGAAACCTACCATAGTTAGGTAACTAGACTTACCATAGTTAGGTAACGAAACTTACCATAGTTAGGTGACTAAACCTACCATAGTTAGGTAACTAAACCTACCATAGTTAGGTAACGAAACCTACCATAGTTAGGTAACTAAACCTACCATAGTTAGGTAACTAAACCTACCATAGTTAGGTAACTAAACCTACCATAGTTAGGTAACTAAACTTACCATAGTTAGGTAACTAAACCTACCATAGTTAGGTAACTAAACCTACCATAGTTAGGTAACTAAACTTACCATTGTTAGGTAACGAAACTTACTCTTATTTATAAACTTAGAATAATTATAATATTTAGTATAATTAACTGGTATAATTTAGAGTACAACTTTTAAAAATCTTTGGTTTTCTATTGGTGCGTTTGTACACTAGCTGAGACTCTCATAATACTGTAATAATATTATATAATGCAAAACTGTTACTACAGTTTGCTTTAATGAAACATATAACGCGTGTATGTGTGGGGTACCTACTCTTATTTAATGAAACATATATAACGCGTGTATGTGTGGGGTACCTACTCTTATTTAATGAAACATATATAACGCGTGTATGTGTGGGGTACCTACTCTTATTTAATGAAACATATATAACGCGTGTATGTGTGGGGTACCTACTCTTATTTAATGAAACATATATAACGCGTGTATGTGTGGGGTACCTACTCTTATTTAATGAAACATATATAACGCGTGTATGTGTGGGGTACCTACTCTTATTTAATGAAACATATATAACGCGTGTATGTGTGGGGTACCTACTCTTATTTAATGAAACATATATAACGCGTGTATGTGTGGGGTACCTACTCTTATTTAATGAAACATATATAACGCGTGTATGTGTGGGTACCTACTCTTATTTAATGAAACATATATAACGCGTGTATGTGTGGGGTACCTACTCTTATTTAATGAAACATATATAACGCGTGTATGTGTGGGGTACCTACTCTTATTTAATGAAACATATATAACGCGTGTATGTGTGGGGTACCTACTCTTATTTAATGAAACATATATAACGCGTGTATGTGTGGGGTACCTACTCTTATTTAATGAAACATATATAACGCGTGTATGTGTGGGGTACCTACTCTTATTTAATGAAACATATATAACGCGTGTATGTGTGGGGTACCTACTCTTATTTAATGAAACATATATAACGCGTGTATGTGTGGGGTACCTACTCTTATTTAATGAAACATATATAACGCGTGTATGTGTGGGTACCTACTCTTATTTAATGAAACATATATAACGCGTGTATGTGTGGGGTACCTACTCTTATTTAATGAAACATATATAACGCGTGTATGTGTGGGGTACCTACTCTTATTTAATGAAACATATATAACGCGTGTATGTGTGGGTACCTACTCTTATTTAATGAAACATATATAACGCGTGTATGTGTGGGGTACCTACTCTTATTTAATGAAACATATATAACGCGTGTATGTGTGGGTACCTACTCTTATTTAATGAAACATATATAACGCGTGTATGTGTGGGGTACCTACTCTTATTTAATGAAACATATATAACGCGTGTATGTGTGGGGTACCTACTCTTATTTAATGAAACATATATAACGCGTGTATGTGTGGGGTACCTACTCTTATTTAATGAAACATATATAACGCGTGTATGTGTGGGGTACCTACTCTTATTTAATGAAACATATATAACGCGTGTATGTGTGGGGTACCTACTCTTATTTAATGAAACATATATAACGCGTGTATGTGTGGGGTACCTACTCTTATTTAATGAAACATATATAACGCGTGTATGTGTGGGGTACCTACTCTTATTTAATGAAACATATATAACGCGTGTATGTGTGGGGTACCTACTCTTATTTAATGAAACATATATAACGCGTGTATGTGTGGGGTACCTACTCTTATTTAATGAAACATATATAACGCGTGTATGTGTGGGGTACCTACTCTTATTTAATGAAACATATATAACGCGTGTATGTGTGGGGTACCTACTCTTATTTAATGAAACATATATAACGCGTGTATGTGTGGGGTACCTACTCTTATTTAATGAAACATATATAACGCGTGTATGTGTGGGGTACCTACTCTTATTTAATGAAACATATATAACGCGTGTATGTGTGGGGTACCTACTCTTATTTAATGAAACATATATAACGCGTGTATGTGTGGGGTACCTACTCTTATTTAATGAAACATATATAACGCGTGTATGTGTGGGGTACCTACTCTTATTTAATGAAACATATATAACGCGTGTATGTGTGGGGTACCTACTCTTATTTAATGAAACATATATAACGCGTGTATGTGTGGGGTACCTACTCTTATTTAATGAAACATATATAACGCGTGTATGTGTGGGGTACCTACTCTTATTTAATGAAACATATATAACGCGTGTATGTGTGGGGTACCTACTCTTATTTAATGAAACATATATAACGCGTGTATGTGTGGGGTACCTACTCTTATTTAATGAAACATATATAACGCGTGTATGTGTGGGGTACCTACTCTTATTTAATGAAACATATATAACGCGTGTATGTGTGGGGTACCTACTCTTATTTAATGAAACATATATAACGCGTGTATGTGTGGGGTACCTACTCTTATTTAATGAAACATATATAACGCGTGTATGTGTGGGGTACCTACTCTTATTTAATGAAACATATATAACGCGTGTATGTGTGGGGTACCTACTCTTATTTAATGAAACATATATAACGCGTGTATGTGTGGGGTACCTACTCTTATTTAATGAAACATATATAACGCGTGTATGTGTGGGGTACCTACTCTTATTTAATGAAACATATATAACGCGTGTATGTGTGGGGTACCTACTCTTATTTAATGAAACATATATAACGCGTGTATGTGTGGGGTACCTACTCTTATTTAATGAAACATATATAACGCGTGTATGTGTGGGGTACCTACTCTTATTTAATGAAACATATATAACGCGTGTATGTGTGGGGTACCTACTCTTATTTAATGAAACATATATAACGCGTGTATGTGTGGGGTACCTACTCTTATTTAATGAAACATATATAACGCGTGTATGTGTGGGGTACCTACTCTTATTTAATGAAACATATATAACGCGTGTATGTGTGGGGTACCTACTCTTATTTAATGAAACATATATAACGCGTGTATGTGTGGGGTACCTACTCTTATTTAATGAAACATATATAACGCGTGTATGTGTGGGGTACCTACTCTTATTTAATGAAACATATATAACGCGTGTATGTGTGGGGTACCTACTCTTATTTAATGAAACATATATAACGCGTGTATGTGTGGGGTACCTACTCTTATTTAATGAAACATATATAACGCGTGTATGTGTGGGGTACCTACTCTTATTTAATGAAACATATATAACGCGTGTATGTGTGGGGTACCTACTCTTATTTAATGAAACATATATAACGCGTGTATGTGTGGGGTACCTACTCTTATTTAATGAAACATATATAACGCGTGTATGTGTGGGGTACCTACTCTTATTTAATGAAACATATATAACGCGTGTATGTGTGGGGTACCTACTCTTATTTAATGAAACATATATAACGCGTGTATGTGTGGGTACCTACTCTTATTTAATGAAACATATATAACGCGTGTATGTGTGGGGTACCTACTCTTATTTAATGAAACATATATAACGCGTGTATGTGTGGGGTACCTACTCTTATTTAATGAAACATATATAACGCGTGTATGTGTGGGTACCTACTCTTATTTAATGAAACATATATAACGCGTGTATGTGTGGGTACCTACTCTTATTTAATGAAACATATATAACGCGTGTATGTGTGGGTACCTACTCTTATTTAATGAAACATATATAACGCGTGTATGTGTGGGTACCTACTCTTATTTAATGAAACATATATAACGCGTGTATGTGTGGGGTACCTACTCTTATTTAATGAAACATATATAACGCGTGTATGTGTGGGGTACCTACTCTTATTTAATGAAACATATATAACGCGTGTATGTGTGGGTACCTACTCTTATTTAATGAAACATATATAACGCGTGTATGTGTGGGTACCTACTCTTATTTAATGAAACATATATAACGCGTGTATGTGTGGGTACCTACTCTTATTTAATGAAACATATATAACGCGTGTATGTGTGGGTACCTACTCTTATTTAATGAAACATATATAACGCGTGTATGTGTGGGGTACCTACTCTTATTTAATGAAACATATATAACGCGTGTATGTGTGGGGTACCTACTCTTATTTAATGAAACATATATAACGCGTGTATGTGTGGGGTACCTACTCTTATTTAATGAAACATATATAACGCGTGTATGTGTGGGGTACCTACTCTTATTTAATGAAACATATATAACGCGTGTATGTGTGGGTACCTACTCTTATTTAATGAAACATATATAACGCGTGTATGTGTGGGGTACCTACTCTTATTTAATGAAACATATATAACGCGTGTATGTGTGGGGTACCTACTCTTATTTAATAAAACAACTAATTTATTAAATTTACTAAAATATCTACTATAATTATTGTCAGAGATACAGTATAGCGTTGGGTACTACCGGCCCGGCACTCATACCATAATAATTAATTACTGTGGAACGAAATAATTTATATGATAATTTGTTCTGCTAATATTATCAATTGACGTTGTTTATTCAGGCTGCGCTCAACAAAACCCGCATTGACCGAGCCAACGTGCGGGCTTCCGATATCCTAAAGAACGCTTGAAGGTTTGCCGCAAGCAATCGCAGCGTGACATAACGCGCACAATCCACATAGCTTAACGTTATTTATAACGTTATGTATTTATAACGTTATTCATAGCTCATTGAGTACTACTTACTACATACGGTACCATATTAACGTCACGCCCCCAGGTGACAACTGTGGTATTTTATATGTACTAGACACTGTTAAGTGAAGTCTATCATGATTGGTCATTGATCTCATTTCCATGGTAATGTGTAATCGGGTAAAAAAATTATTCTGTCCAAAATGCCCAATATTTAAATTTTTGTATAACTTTCTTAAACAGTATTTGGGGCTTTTCACTAATTGTCAGCTTATTAAAGAAAATGTCACCTTAAAATATTTTTTTTTCTAAAAAATCCATCTTTTGTCGGAAGTAAGAGGCAACTAAGTAAATTTTTGTTCCAATAAAAAAAATAATTAATATATTTTATTCGAAAAATTCAATTTATCCTTTACCATGGAAACAAGTAGGTAAATGACCAGTAATTTAATTGATTTTTAATCAACTTTACTAACTAATAATGTCCGCATCACATCAAAAAATCAAGGATACCATTGTCACAAGGGTAATGAATTATTAATATGGTGCCGTCTATATGCGTTATATGGTATTCCACGGCCTAGGCCTGTTCAAACATCACTATCATTTCGCAGCAAAATCTGTTTAAACCATTTTGTTCTTTGGGCTTCTTATCCACTGGTTATCAACTCAATATTTCAACAGCTTGATTAATTACAGCTGACTTACTGTATGTATCATTTGGTGATATCATTACTAATTGTAAGCTTCTGATTGGCTATTATATTGGTCTACTACTACTAATGGTTTGGGGTCTCAAATCGACTGTTCGACTCAATAATATTAAAACTGAATTAATTTTTTGAGCTACTAAGTAAACAATGTTACATAATATAAAGTAAATAACTATTGTTTTGTTTATATTATATTCCTTTATATTTTACTATTTAGAATATAATACTTTACAGTCTTTTTTCCCCTTTCTATCAGTTTAATCTAACTTAAAAAAGTTTTTTTTGTACTTTTTGTAGCTGGTTAATAAATTATATCCCTGTACGTCTGTTAAAAGTTACCTCTCCTGTCAATTAGTTAACAATGTTAAACATACGTCCCCAAAATTATAGATTCATCTATTAAACCAGTCGGTGTTTGTTTATTAAACCAGTCGGTGTTTGTTTATTAAACCAGTCGGTGTTTGTTTATTAAACCAGTCGGTGTTTGTTTTTCACAACTATTTTACTTAGTGGTTCAAGGTATCATTTATCATAAATTTTTCTCGGCTTGGGTGGAGTCATTCCCATTTGGGATGGAGTCATTCCCATTTGGGATGGAGTCATTCCCATTTGGGATGGAGTCATTCACATTTGAACGATCAAACTGCTTACTTTACTTTCTGTAATTGATATGGTTTCATTTGGTAATTTTTCTGCTAAATTATTTACCTCCTGCGTAAATATTATGTGAATTACATAATGAACATTTATTATACCCATCCCATACTACTAGTAACGTAGCCAAGTATATTAGTGACACATAACTCTGGTGTTTATCAATAAATATAAATATAACAGTACTTCTCTCCGTGTAGGTTACATTATTTGATTCCTAACAATTATTAAATATATCCAACATTTATTTGCCAACATTTTAACGCGACTTATTCAATAATATTTCAATTGTAATTAAATAATTATTCAATTAGGTTGATATTTTACATTTTTAGTAGATTTATATAAACCCATCGGATTTCACTCACAAACTAAACGTTAACATTTCATTTCAGACGCAACTCAACAAGATGCGTATCGAACAGGCTAACCAACGGGCGACCAAACTGCTCACCTAGAGGGGCTCTGCGTACATGCTCACTACTCAATATGTGCTGTACGCTCCATCGGAATTAGCTACTCTGTCTCCCTTATCGGTAAACTCATGGCCGATAAACCGAGACTTTTGTTTCTTTTGTGTGAAATTCACATTAACGACATTCCTTTCTGTGTATTTCGTTTCTCATTGCCGCTAAATTATTTTCAGTGGCTATTTGCCATGGTTTATATTTTGGTTGCTATGGTTTACATTGGGTGTAATTAATTATAAGTTTAATTGTTTCGGTGATTGAGTCAGATTGACACGATCCAATATTTAATTCGTGCAATTATTTCGGTAAGTGGGTAACTTATTATTAGCCTAAACTGTCTTTGATCATATTTATAAAAATTTAATTTTTCATTATAATAAATTATTGTGTTAGTATCTGTAAATAGGCCTTAGAATATAATTTAATCTCAGTAAGGATGTTTTAATTCTCACCCAAACTAGTTGAGGTAACGCGTGGGTGTCTCATATATACCACGACACAGTCATTATAGAATGTTTATTAGACAAACAAAAATCATTACTAATCTTATTCATCTGTTAAAGTTAACTGCCTGTAAATTTGATACATCAAATTGTCTTTGTGAATTGACAATTAATTATTGTTTAGCTGCTAGAAATTATTAGTTAACGTAATTAATTCGTGTAAATTAATCACAGCGTTTTAAAAAATGTTCGCTTATAGTTTAGAACTGCTTCTACACAGTCAGTTAGTCTTCCAGTTAATTCGGTCAGCTTCGTAACAAGAACGCGGTATAAATAGTGGATGGAAGACCACACTTTATTGCTTTTTTTTTTCACTGGGTTGTTTTCTCGTGTTATAATATTTCAGATTTACTTTGCTATCATCGCTACCCAAACACAGACGCCTCTAGCCGTTCTCATTTACAGTAATAATATAATGTATTTCATTTAGGTATTAGCTCAGTTACCTCGTCATATTGTCTACATCTATGGCTATTTTATTTAACTTTTATTTGCTGCGAGTAACAAACAGTCTGTACTGAATAGTTTTACGTATATACACCATGTCCTGGAATATAGTGTCCTTATTCTGGTACTGATACCCCCCCCCCTTTTTTTTTTTTACAAATCTTAATGAGATTGCATGAACTTTGAAACAGAGATAGTTTCACCTCCCGACCACTGACTGGGTGAGCCAGAATTTTTATTTGTGCTTTCGTTCTTTAGCTACAAGTATTTGAAAAAGGTGTCTCTGTTGATATTGCACCAGTTACACCGCAGTTATTCTTCAAACATTTAGTGATTTGTTAGTACTAGTGGAAAGCTGGCCATGCAAGGATTCCAAATATGTAAAAATGTGTGAATTTGGTTGGGAAATAGCTGAGATATGGGCATTCGAATGTTGCATGTATTTGTTTCCGCTGCAGGCCATTTATTCTATTTAATAAATAAACAATGTTCTAGAACATTTTGATTATGTATGAATATCCATGTACTAGTATTATCATGTAGGCATTGTATTGTTGCCAAGCTACTTATGAGATAAACAAAATGTTCTAGAACATTGTATATTTATTAATAGAATAAATGGCCTGCAGTGGAAGCAAATACATGCGAAATTCGAATGCCCATATCTCAGCTATTTCCTAACTTGCATAGCCAGCTTTCCACTAGTACAGTCTACACAAATCACTATAAGGTTGAAGAATAACTGCGGTGTATCTGGTGAATTAGCGACGGAGACACGTTTTTTAAATGCTTGTAACTACAGAACGAAAGCAAAAATAAAAATTCTGGCTCACCCAGCAAGGAGGATGGAGATGAAACTATCTTTATTTCAAATTTCATGCAATCTCATTACGATTTGTAAAAAAATTAGGGGGGGGGGGGGGGGTCCAGGTACTTCAATAACGACACTATATTCCAGGACATGGTGTAAGCCGAGAGGGATTCACTGATTGGTGCTTGATTGTTAATTAAAATGGATTCTTTGTAATTTTGTAAAATATTGCCAAATTTAATGAAGGCCTATGTACAATATTATTATTAGTATTAGTATTATACTTTATGTTTTATTAGTTAATTTGTATTTCATTTAAAACCTATCTCTTGAATGTTGCACTAACAACAATACCAATTGGTGATTTGTTTTGTTTTAAAAATTTAAAACTAAATATTTTATTCCGATTTTTCACTTTCAGCCACGTATCCGAGTTGCTCTACTGTGTCACTCGTCCTCCGATTTCTCACTTAATGTTGTTCCATTTTTGTGATTTTTACTAAAACAAAAAGTACGATTTTTAATTTTGTTGAGCTGCAGGCATATCGAACTTTTGTATTGTAATACTTTTAGCCAGATTGCATTTGTTTTAGCTAGGGGCTTTGGTTTATTGCCGCTTCAACCACAGAAATTCCAGTATATTTATCTTTAACTCTTTCTTTTGTTATCCTTTGCTTTATCGTTTTGTCCAACAGTCAGCATACATTTTGTTGTAAAATTGTAACTTATTGACATTCTGTATTTTTTAGCAATTTGTAATTTTTTTTGTAAACGTTATCTTTCTTTGCTGTATGTCATTTATTTTCCTCTGATTTATTTAATTATTAAAATATAAACTTACCTATTTAGTAACCTATGGAACTCTCTCACTCACATTCGCAGTAGCGCATACCATTTATTTTACAGTTTGTTGTGACCGGCCTGTAATTTAATATTATTTACTGTTATTTGGCTGTGGTAATTGTAATGTTTGCAGTTTGTTTCACCACAGTTGCAAGAAATTATTCTCGTTCGTGGGTCCTTCGCGCAGCACGAGGCTCAGCTATGAGATACAAATTAAAATTAAGCAATTCTATCACAAAATCGGTACTTAAGAAATTCAAACAAACAGCCAATAAGAATAAATCAAAGAAGAGAGAAAAGTTCCCCCCTTCAACCCCCCTCTTAATCTGCAACATCCCAACCCAAAGGCACACAGAGGATTAATGAAAGGCAGAGGTATTAACTGTGGTGGCAATCCAATGCGGAAAAATTATTAAAGCGTACCTTATGCCGATTAATAACACATTTCTTAAAGTAAATCACTTGAACTAATTTAAAACTATAATGGAATGGGGTATGGGGATTACAGCTGTATAATTTTTAAGTATAATTATTTAAATCTTATACTAGAAAATAATTAATTACCATTAAAGGGCTGGCAGAAAAATGCTGTTTTTTACCGTAATCAACTCAATTAACTAATTAACTGCTATTATCTTAGCTTCTCGAAGGCCACACGAAAATTAAACTTGTAAAATTTCTAAGTTTTCGCCAAACAACATGTGTACCAAGTTTGGTTAGATTTCATTTGTCCGAGTTATTAACGTTTAAAATTATTGAACACAACAGAACGACAGACACACCGATTGAGTTAGTGGTACCCGTATGTGCTAAGCTCGCTTACTTTGGTGGCTCGCCCCACAATTAATTCCCGCCACCCAAATTTAACAAAACTGTCACTTTAACACTCGTGAATATTTGTGCGGAGATCTCTCTTGACCTAAATCCACCTACAAATCCTTCGGATACTCGTAACGCCAACCAATAGGTTTCGATATCTCTTCCCGATTTATTAGTTATTTTAAAAAAATTCTACCTGTTAAAAATTTCTGAGATTATTTCTTGCACCTGCCATACTATTATTTAAAAGTACATATTTTTATTACATTAATATTTATGTAGCCCAACATTAATTAAGTTATCTATCTCAGCTGCTGATTTACTCCATTTCTGATTAATTTACCCATTGGTATATTATTCTAAATAATCATAAATAAATACTTAATACTTACACATTTGATATTTTTTATTATTTTTAAACATTCAATAACATAGATTCCAAATTCTTGCTTGTGACTACAGTATGACTAATGGCAATATATTTATTAATTATTGTGTCTTCTTTTGGAATTCTCGCATTCAATGCGGTAGTTCTCTTATCGTACGGCCGCCATTAGTAGGCGTTCACTGGTCAACCTAATATTGTAAGGAAAAGTGACGGAAAAGAGTATAAAAAAGGTGGCAAATATAAATGAGTATTAAAGAGGGGCAAATATAAATGAGTATAAAAAAGGTGGCAAATGTAAATGAATATAAAAAAGGGGCAAATATAAATTAATATAAAAAAGGTGGCAAATATAAATGAGTATAAAAAAGGGGCAAATATAAATTAATATAAAAATAAAAAAGGTGGCAAATATAAATTAATATAAAAAAGGTGGCAAATGTAAATGAGTATTAAAGAGGGGCAAATATAAATGAGTATAAAAAAGGTGGCAAATGTAAATGAATATAAAAAAGGGGCAAATATAAATTAATATAAAAAAGGTGGCAAATATAAATGAGTATAAAAAAGGGGCAAATATAAATTAATATAAAAATAAAAAAGGTGGCAAATATAAATTAATATAAAAAAGGTGGCAAATGTAAATGAGTATTAAAGAGGGGCAAATATAAATGAGTATAAATAAGGTGGCAAATGTAAATGAATATAAAAAAGGGGCAAATATAAATTAATATAAAAAAGGTGGCAAATATAAATGAGTACAAAAAAGGGGCAAATATAAATTAATATAAAAAAGGTGGCAAATGTAAATGAGTATTAAAGAGGGGCAAATATAAATGAGTATAAAAAAGGTGGCAAATGTAAATGAATATAAAAAAGGGGCAAATATAAATGAGTATTAAAGAGGGGCAAATATAAATGAGTATAAAAAAGGTGGCAAATGTAAATGAATATAAAAAAGGGGCAAATATAAATTATTATAAAAAAGGTGGCAAATATAAATGAGTATAAAAAAGGTGGCAAATATAAATTAGTATTAAAGAGGGGCAAATATAAATGAGTATAAAAAAGGTGGCAAATGTAAATGAATATAAAAAAGGGGCAAATATAAATTAATATAAAAAAGGTGGCAAATATAAATGAGTATAAAAAAGGGGCAAATATAAATTAATATAAAAATAAAAAAGGTGGCAAATATAAATTAATATAAAAAAGGTGGCAAATGTAAATGAGTATTAAAGAGGGGCAAATATAAATGAGTATAAAAAAGGTGGCAAATGTAAATGAATATAAAAAAGGGGCAAATATAAATTAATATAAAAAAGGTGGTAAATATAAATGAGTATAAAAAAGGGGCAAATATAAATTAATATAAAAAAGGTGGCAAATATAAATTAATATAAGAAAGGTGGCAAATATAAATGAGTATAAAAAAGGTGGCAAATGTAAATGAATATAAAAAGGGGCAAATATAAATTAATATAAAAAAGGTGGCAAATATAAATGAGTATAAAAAAGGGGCAAATATAAATTAATATAAAAAAGGTGGCAAATATAAATTAATATAAGAAAGGTGGCAAATATAAATGAGTATAAAAAAAGGGTAAATATAAATTAATATAAAAAAGGGGCAAATATAAACTAATATAAAAAAGGTGGCAAATGTAAATGAATATAAAAAAGGGGCAAATATAAATTAATATAAAAAAGGTGGCAAATATAAATGAGTATATAAAAGGCGCAAATATAAATTAATATAAAAAAGGTGGCAAATATAAATTAATATAAGAAAGGTGGCAAATATAAATGAGTATTAAAGAGGGGCAAATATAAATGAGTATAAAAAAAGGGTAAATATAAATTAATATAAAAAAGGTGGCAAATGTAAATGAGTATAAAAAAGGTGGCAAATATAAATGAGTATTAAAAAGGGGCTACAATATATGATTATAATATTACTAATATTCTCGCACTGTTTATTCATCGCGCAGCACCAGTACCAGCACCAGCTGCCATTTATTAATCGATATTACATAGACAAGAATGGTCATGAGAGACTAATAAACTCGAAAACTGAAGTAAACATTACATATCTAAAAATGTAATAAGTGTCGGATATATAATACTGTAGTTTAAAATACGATCGTTTTCGATCGACGGTACATTTTTGAGTTCATAGTGAGTCTTACAAAGTTTTCGTTGCACTGATCCTCTGGGAGGTGAGCTTCTGCTGCTAATCGACTAAGGATTTATAGTCAAAGTTCAAAAGCGAGCATTTGCTAATTCTTGCTTTTAATGAGCTATTGCTGATCGTATTGCTGTTTGTTCGTATGATAGGATATTTCTTTGCCCTAAATAGAAGTCCAAGGGAAGTGACGGAGTGAAGGGGACTCACAGTGGCATAGAATCCACTAACTCGTAGATGAGAGAGTTATTCGCATACCGCCTCAAACATAACAGGTTTCTGAAAATATGAAGATGTTTCCCATCTTACATGTCAATTGCTGTTGTTGACAGCGAGCCCAAATGGAATCTTAGACCACACAGGATTGATACCATACTGATACTTAGTAATTCGTACATAAACTACATATAATAACTGCGGTGTACTAACTGTAACTGCTGAAATATCACTGAAGACACCTTTTTTTAAACTCTTGTAGCTAAAGATTGAAATCGAAAATAATAATTTCTTATAGTTTAATAGATAGTATAATAGTTTCATAGGTCTTTGTTTTGTACACACAAGGTATCTGTCAGCTTTTAGAGCTTAGGTGTAGGTATGGCTGACTTAGTAACTGACGTCTATATAACTAATCTGATAAGAGTATGGAGTATTCGCCATAAAGTATGTTTCTAATTTCCTTTATACATGGCTAGTTCATTTGATTTTGGCTCGCGCCAATGTTTGATGAACATACACTTATATCCCTGACATCGGTGCCAGTTTATTGGTGTATAGTGGACACAGTTAATATTTCCATACCAATTAATTGGTATTAATCCGATTGGTTTGTGTTTAATAACTAATTATTCTTTGTTTTAATTTCCGATAAAATGCGAGGTCTGTAACAGAGACGATCCGATCGAAAACTAATGGTATTCGAGATTGATAAAGTGTTTATTCCAAAATTGTAACATTACTCAACGCCGTTAGTAACAGCGAGTTGTTATTTAGCACTTTACAACTTTAGAGGACATTACAGCATTGTATTGGCCTGTACATTTAGTATTATATTTGGTGTTATTGTTTACGTGGTGACCCATGACGGCGTTAAGTAATGTCCACTAAGAGGGCATTACTTAACGCCGTCATTGGATACCACGTAAACAATAGGTGGAAATTTGCCTGACAGCCAGATAAGCCTACTGCAATACCTACCGGTAGGCGGGGTATAGCTATTAATAACCAGTAGGGCCTAGCCATATTATTATAACATGGCTCCAAACGCCACCATAAATATAAGCTAACTTATTTATAACATAATTTATGTCATTTTTACATTTATTTATACAGCAACTAATTTAATTTGTGCAGTTTCTATCACTTATAATATAATTACAATCATATCGTAATGTTACAATATTGGAATAAAACTACATACATACTTGTTGCAAAGTACTTTACTGTGTTCTGATCCTCGTGGCTTTATTTTCACTCACTCACTAACGTTCGTTCGTGTAACAAAGCCACTCTGATCATCACATTATAAAGTGCTACTTTACACACAAGTATGTAAATAGTTATTACAACGAATAATTATTTTATTTACAAACAAAATACCGGAAACCATAAACCATAATCGCTAAATGATATATGTAGCCTAAATTGATTTATCTTTATTATTATTGTATTGTATTGTCAGTAGGTCGGGTTAGGATTAGGGTTAGGGTTAATATTATGATTAGGATGATTGAGAGTTAGGATTTGGCCCACTTAATATATAGACCTACCTCTAGATGAAATATGTAGTCAGTCATATATTACAGTGAAAATATTTATAATTAAAATAATATATTTTTTTTATGATTTATGTTTTAAATATTTTTCATTCAATAAAATATAATAGGCTATTATGCTTACAGCGCAATTTGTTTTTATTAGTATTTTCATGAATTAATTCTTAATTATTTTGCTTACAATAAAAATTTTAGGACTAAATAAATCAATCAGTAAAGTTAAAATTGCATTCCAATATTCGAGATTTCGTAAGCGTCTCTAGGCTACTACAGTAGGTCAAGCGAGCTCGGACAGTGGAAATGAGATCCTTTCAGGCTTCCCGATTCTTCATAGTTGTCGCAATTTCGTTTTTCCCAAGTTCAGTATCCCTTTCAAGTTGATCTATATATGTTATGGCCGGTCGTCCACGACTACGCTTTCCATGAGTTGGTTGCCAGAGAAGTAGATCTGGTATGACCTCGTCTTTACTTCGCCAACAGTGCCCACTGAATCTTAATCTGCGTTCACGGAGGGTGGTTGATACAGGTGGTATTGTACCATAAAGCTCAGCGTTTGTCATGTGTTGTCTCCAGCTGATGGTTAGGGCTGCCCTTAGTAGTCTTGTGTAGCAACCATCAATTCGTTGTTCAAGTGATTTAGTCAGTGTCCAGGTCTCACCCCCGTATAAAAATACACTTTCCACTGTGGCTTGAAAGAAACTTTGTCTTCAGGTGCCTCGGAGAGATCTGATTTCCAGATGGTATCCATTTTTGATAAGAGTTTCCCATGCTTTAGATTACCTAACTTCTGTCTTTTGGTACTCGCTATCCATGATCCAAGGTACTGGAAGTCGTCAACCTTCCTTAGTTGATTATTATTAATTGTGGTCAGGTTTCCATCAACATTAAAAGTCACGAATTCTGTCTTGGGGGATATCGGCTACGCCTAGCTTATTCTACATTCGTGTGGTTTGAATCCAAGTTCTTTATGCAGCCCACGCTGTCTTCATTGCGTATTACAATACAATTTTGAACAGTAATGGAGCTAATATGACAGGATTGTGAAGAACGCAACTTCATCTGTGTCACAATAACAATCAAATGCTACAGTAGTAACGATTACATCTGGTATTCCATAAGCACCGGGTAGAGTCGAATGCTTTCTAAAGGCCACAAACCTGTTTCCCATACAGGTATCTTTGCAAGAATTTCATTATTCATTTCTTTAATGCTTCGTTGTAATTTGGCAGTTGTAAATTCCTAAGTATCTATTGATAGCATCTTGTCATGTTTTCCTTGTAGGACTGACCTTGACGAAGCTAAAGTATGCTGCTTTCAAATTTAAAAAATTGGCTATTTAATACCAAAACAATTTTATTAATGGAATTTTTATGATGGAATATTTAATTTTCATAATTTAATCCGATTTTATTTATTTATTGTTTTATTGTATGTACAAATTCTATCCAATGTGGAATAAATAAAATCTTCACTTCATTAATGTAATTTTGCTAAGCTGGGCCCAACGATAATAATAAAATATTACATTAGTATTGTAACTATTTCTGCATAATACAGTAGGTGTAGGTCTAGTTTATTCATTTATTAAATATTGGGGAATCCATAGGAAATGACCTCCTCCGATTGGTCAATGCTTAGAAAGTCTGGCAGTTCTTCGGCCGCCAGAGCCCAGAACACTTCCTGGGAAATGAAACTAGACAGAGAAGTTAGCTATCTTTCTTTGGCACAAAAGTGGACTTATAATTCCATGACAAAGAACCAGCAGCGGATATCCAGACGAATGGATGAGTTGAATAGAATTCTAGAATCCAACAGGTTCGTAATAACGTAACACACTCCTTAGGCATAACAGGTAGTTGTCAAATACTACTACTACTACTACTAGGATCGGCATGCTGCATTGCAGCTGCATTTTTAAGAATGCTGTGCCGGCTTGTCAACAAAATTGCACCGCCACAACTCCCTATCACCCATGACATTTGCTAGATCATCCGCATCTTTAAGGCCAGTGTCCTTTAAGATGCGTCTCAAGAAAGTCATGGGCTGTCCACCATGCTTATTCACTCCATGAGGCTGCCAAAGTACAAGATTATGCACTGGCTGGTCCTCACGGCGAAAGCAGTGTCCTGCAAAGCGGAGGCGATTTTGTTCTAGTGTCAAGCTTGGGGGAACCAATGAGACACCTCCAATGTTATATAGTGTCTGGTTGGAGATGTGTGCATTGTACTTGACACAATGAACCCGGCGTAGCATTCTTGTGAATGTGCCATCCAGAGATTTGGTGTCCTCAGCATTTAGAGCCCAGCATGGACTCCCGTAGAGGAGTACTGGAACTACTGCTGCTCTAAATAATCGGACCTTAAGTTTCCGATTAATTCTCGGTGACTTCCAAATCCTGGAAAGCCTATTCAAAGCTGCCCATGCCTTTCCCTTACGTATTCGAAGGTCCTCACCTGACTTCCGGATCCATGATCCCAGGTAACAGAAGTCGTCCACATGCTCAAGCATACCATCCTTTGAGCTTATGCTCATCCGATCAGAGACTTGCTGAGGACTTTCAAAGTTAACTGTCAGAATTTTGGTCTTTCTGGAGTTAATAAAAAGACCAACACTAGAAGCAGCATGTTCTAATGAGCCGAGGAGCCGTTGGGCTCCCTCTAATGATTCTGAGAGTACTCCTAAGTCATCAGCAAAGTCTAGATCAGTTAGGTACTTGGCAGGATTTCCTCGACTTCTGGAGCCAGAAGGCGGAGTTATCATCACCCCATCATCATTATAATGATCTAAGGACATGCGTAGAACATAGTCAACCACAATAATGAACAAGAATGGTGCAAGTGTGTCTCCTTGGAGGACGCCCCATAACACTTCAAATGGTTCTGTGTCACCGTCAACAGTAGACACAAATGTTGTCGAACCATCGTATACTGATCTGATTGCTGCAATAATTTCATCAGGAATCCCATATAATGAAAGTATGCTGAACATACGTGAGCGAGAGACTGAATCAAAGGCCTTGAAGAAGTCAACAAAGATAACAGCCAGATGCCTGTCTTTCTTTTTTGATAACTCTTCAATTATCCTTCTAAGTGCCAAAGTGGGCTCCATGGTCCCACGACCTTTACGGAACCCATTCTGATTTCCACGGAGCAGTCTCTCCGTGGTCCGCCATTTAATAGAATCCTATTGTATAGCTTTGCAGCAATCGAGATCAATGAGATTCCCCGAAAAGAACCATAGAGTGTTAGGTTGCCCTGCTTGGGAACTGGCACCAACTTATTTGTTTTCATTTCTTGTGGGACTCTTGTTGTTCGGTACATGTCTACTATGATGGGATAGATGAGCTTTAAACACTCAGGTATTTTAAAGACCTCAGGGGGAACACCATCTACTCCACTGGCACGATTGGTCTTAATGCTCTTTGCAGCAGCCTTCACTTCTGCAAAGGAGATATCGCCAATGGGAATATCTGGGAGTACAGACTCAGACACTTTTACTTCTATAAAGTTATCAGGCAATACCCTGTCATTATTGAGGAGCTTTTCAAAGTGGGCTTTCCAACCATTGAGGCGATTGGCTGGTGATTCAGCCTTAACCTTGGTGGTTGGTTGGCTTTTCCACCCAGTAAGCAGATTGATCGATTTCCATGCCTGGGATGATTGCCTGCTGTCGTCAGCATCATTGATGGCATCAACCTGTTGGTTTATTAGCTCCTGTAGATTAGCAGAGTACTGCCTGTTCAGGGACCTAGATGCAGCCTTAACTGCATTCTTGGCCGCTGTAGTCTGTTTGAGTCGGGACTCTTTCTGCGCCTTATGAAGGTCATTTCGGCACTTCTGAATTTTGTTGTCAGTCCAGGGGGCCCTTTTCCTGTTTCGGGGGTATACAGGAACTGTTTCTGCAGCTGCTAACTTAACTGCTTCTGTAAAGGCAGTATAGCCCTCACAGTGATCTGCCGCCTCAGAGGCAAGAGCCTCATACCTGTTGCTCAGCTGTAGTGTGAAGCTGGATCTCACACTTGGCTGTTGCAATATGGAGGACCAGTCATGCCTTGGCAAGGCAGATTTCGTTGTTCTGCTAGCACGCAGACTAAGTCTTACCTTGGCCACAATAAGGCGGTGATCACTGGAGAAGGGTCGAAGTGTAAATGCATTATAGTCTTGTATAGAGCTCCTGTATTTCCTACGAAACAGAATATGGTCTATCTGGGACTTGTGACCACTGGGTCCACTATGAGTCCATAGCTTTCCAGTTCGCTTCTTGAACTGGGTTCCAGCCGAAAACAATCCATTTCCAGAGATAAAATCCTGAACCAATCAAATACTAATCTAGTTACCGGTAGTCAATACATATGTGTGAAACTTATTATATAAAGTGAACATTATATTACTGTGTCTCTTACATTATATTATTCCACCATTGATCATTTCAACTTCTCAGACGCTCTTATTATCAAACCCTCGACCGGGATTTTCCCTGCAGCAGGTCCCGATAACGACATATGTAGGCCAAGTGAGACCACCCACAGCCACTGTCTACGGAACCGTTCAGCTGGTCAGGTGAACACCTTCGGATACGTAAGGGGAAGGCATGGGCAGCGTTAAATAAAAAAAATTACAATTATTATTCAATTATAATTATTATTTTTTATTGTGGGGCGAGCCACGAAGTAAGTGAGCCTTACTACTAGGATCGGCATGCTGCATTGTAGCTGCATTTTTAAGAATGCTGTGCCGGCTTGTCAACAAAATTGCACCGCCACAACTCCCTATCACCCATGACATTTGCTAGATCATCCGCATCTTCAAGGCCAGTGTCCTTTAAAATGCGTCTCAAGAAAGTCATAAAGTCAGAAAGTAGTGGTTCCATTAATCAACCTGTTGTTCTGTCGTTCTGTCGCTATTTTTCTGCAGTGTTCAATTTTGCACAATAATAACTCGGCCAATGCTCGATGAAATCTATCCAAACTTGGTACACATGTTGTTTGGCAAAAGTTTAGAAATTTTCCAAGTGGCCTTCCGCCTTCGAGAAGCTAAGATAAAAGTAAGATAAGCCACAATAAAAACAAATTTTTACCCTAATCAATATATATTGATATACATATATTTATTGGATCCATATATTGATTACAGTGTTCGAGAGGGAACCCCTGGTCTCGCGGTTAATCCCCCAATGGTTGCCCTGGTAACTCCTCCCTCGTCCAGTCGGCCATCCACAGCCAGATCCAACATTTCTACTGAAAAGTAAGTATAGATCAAACATATCTTCTGAGTAAGGTAAATAAGTATACATCAGCTACTGAAAATCAACATATACACGATCACCAAGGTCTTCACAGTACTAAGGTAACTCTAGTTCCAACAGATCTACTTAATGTAATAATATAGATGCAAAATGTTACCTGATTCAGATTCAATTATTTGTCTAGGAGACCCCAGTCGGCTGTTATTTCTACCAAGTACATAGAGAACTGTGATTGGCATTCAGTTCCCTACGCATGCACTTCCAATAGGTCTAAGAGTTGGGGATTCTTCCTTAGAGAAGGACGGAGGAGTGCTAGTTCATTGAAAAAACGACTTGCAGCAGAGTTAGATGAAAGTATGTTAAATATAATTGTGTTAAATAAAGATTAAATACAAATAATGTTATATAAATTATTAATTTATTTCCAAATTTAATTCATTGTTCTTCTTATTACCTTATTGTTATTCAAATGGAGATAATTAACTTGATAATTTATATTTTCGTCTTGAATTGTTCGGAATTGTAGGTTTAGGTTCCTACTTTAAGACAACATCTCTAATAGTTTATTGTTGTTTATATTTTAGTCGAATTCGAGGTTGATGATATTAGTGATATTGAGGAAGAGTTCTGGGATAGCGACGATGAAAATGATGCTAAGAGTTCAAGTAAAAACATACAAGATCTGCCTGAAGGTCGACCAAAAACGGCAGGCGAAATTACAGGTTTAAAAACTGCCTTGAAAACATCTTCAAGAAAGGCGGTCAGCAAATCAGCTAAAGGTGTAAAATTTCACTCTACATCGGAAGAGTTGACTCCCGCGAAACATCCAAAACGAAGCGGAAATACCGGGAAAACCCAGAGAAAACCGAAGGAAGTATTCAAAGAAACTGCGAGGAAAGTTTCTTCTAGTCAGAAGATGACGTCTTTCCTCGATAGCCTGAAATCCAGTATGGATTCCAGTCATGAAGAGGAAAAACAAAGGAGGATGAAAGTAGATTCTATGAAAGCCGCCCAGATGAAAGGAAAACGGACAGATTCGTTTACAAAATCAGGAAAATCGAAACAGACTTGTATGAAGGACAGTCTAGTAGAGCTGGAACGTTACATGTATAAGTTACCGGCGGAAGAGAATCCCTTTATGGAGGCGGGACTGCTCCAAGAGCTATCGAAATCTTCGGATCGTCCGACGTTAGATAAAGAGGAACGTATGTACGTGTGGTTGGGACTGGAGAGCGCGGAACAGTTGATCAAGTTGCGGAAGTTAAAGTCGGGTTTGGATGATGAGGCCTTTATAAAAGAGTTGCGACGTGCCAAAGAGAAAGGTATCACTCCAGAGACGGCCCTAACCGAGGATCAACCTTCGAACCAAAAACAGAAGGCCAGACTAAAACGGACAGCCAGCAGACACAGCATCAAACATTTACAAAGTGATACTAGTATTTTGTAACTATCTGTTTTTCAGACATTAAACTAATTCAATATAATTATTATTTTAGCTAATTATAAAATAAAAAATAACTTAACTAAGCCTAGTACAATGCAATTGGCAGCCCCCAGCTGACATTATCTTTTATTTTACAAAAAACAGCAGTGATTTTAATCATAAGTAAGTATTTAATGTCTACCATTTGCAAACTATACTCTACTAAAAAATATAACAAGAAATATAAAATATAACTACGGAGCGCCCAAAGGGCCATCTCGCCATTTTTTCCCTATATAATAAGTCGGGACCCCGAGATAATAACTCGGGATCACGAGATAGTAACTCGGGATCCCGAGATAATAAGTCGGGATCACGAGATAGTAACTCGGGATCCCGAGATAATAAGTCGGGATCCAGAGATAATAAGTCGGGACCCCGAGATAATAAGTCGGGACCCCGAGATAATAAGTCGGGATCCCGAGATAATAAGTCGGGACCCCGAGATAATAAGTCGGGACCCCGAGATAATAAGTCTGGATCCCGAGATAATAAGTCGGGATCCCGAGATAGTAACTCGGGACCCCGAGATAATAAGTCGGGATCCCGAGATAATAAGTCGGGATCTCGAGATAATAAGTCGGGACCCCAAGATAATAAGTCGGGATCCCGAGATAATAAGTCGGGATCCCGAGATAATAAGTCGGGATCCCGAGATAATAAGTCGGGATCCCGAGATAATAAGTCGGGATCCCGAGATATTAAGTCGGGATCCCGAGATAATAAGTCGGGATCCCGAGATAATAAGTCGGGATCCCGAGATAATAAGTCGGGATCCTGAGATAATAAGTCGGGATCCCGAGATAATAATAAGTCGGGACCCCGAGATAATAATAAGTCGGGATCCCGAGATAATAATAAGTCGGGACCCCGAGATAATAATAAGTCGGGACCCCGAGATAATAAGTCGGGACCCCAAGATAATAAGTCGGGATCCCGAGATAATAAGTCGGGATCCCGAGATAATAAGTCGGGATCCCGAGATAATAAGTCGGGATCCCGAGATAATAATAAGTCGGGACCCCGAGATAATAATAAGTCGGGATCCCGAGATAATAATAAGTCGGGACCCCGAGATAATAATAAGTCGGGACCCCGAGATAATAAGTCGGGACCCCAAGATAATAAGTCGGGATCCAGAGATAATAAGTCGGGATCCCGAGATAATAAGTCGGGATCCCGAGATAATAAGTCGGGATCCCGAGATAATAAGTCGGGATCCCGAGATAATAAGTCGGGATCCCGAGATAATAAGTCGGGATCCCGAGATAATAAGTCGGGATCCCGAGATATTAAGTCGGGATCCCGAGATAATAAGTCGGGATCCCGAGATAATAAGTCGGGATCCTGAGATAATAAGTCGGGATCCCGAGATAATAATAAGTCGGGACCCCGAGATAATAATAAGTCGGGATCCCGAGATAATAATAAGTCGGGACCCCGAGATAATAATAAGTCGGGACCCCGAGATAATAAGTCGGGACCCCAAGATAATAAGTCGGGATCCCGAGATAATAAGTCGGGATCCCGAGATAATAAGTCGGGATCCCGAGATAATAAGTCGGGATCCCGAGATAATAATAAGTCGGGACCCCGAGATAATAATAAGTCGGGATCCCGAGATAATAATAAGTCGGGACCCCGAGATAATAATAAGTCGGGACCCCGAGATAATAAGTCGGGACCCCAAGATAATAAGTCGGGATCCAGAGATAATAAGTCGGGATCCCGAGATAATAAGTCGGGATCCCGAGATAATAAGTCGGGACACCGAGATAATAAGTCGGGATCCCGAGATAATAAGTCGGGATCCCGAGATATTAAGTCGGGATCCCGAGATAATAAGTCGGGATCCCGAGATAATAAGTCGGGATCCCGAGATAATAAGTCGGGATCCCGAGATAATAAGTCGGGATCCCGAGATAATAAGTCGGGATCCCGAGATATTAAGTCGGGATCCCGAGATAATAAGTCGGGATCCCGAGATAATAAGTCGGGATCCCGAGATAATAAGTCGGGATCCCGAGATAATAAGTCGGGATCCCGAGATAATAAGTCGGGATCCCGAGATAATAAGTCGGGATACCGAGATAATAAGTCGGGATCCCGAGATAATAAGTCGGGATCCCGAGATAATAAGTCGGGACCCCGAGATAATAAGTCGGGATCCCGAGATAATAAATCGGGATCCCGAGATAATAAGTCGGGATCCCGAGATAATAATAAGTCGGGATCCCGAGATAATAATAAGTCGGGATCCCGAGATAATAAGTCGGGACCCCGAGATAATAATAAGTCGGGACCCCGAGATAATAAGTCGGGATCCCGAGATATTAAGTCGGGATCCCGAGATAATAAGTCGGGATCCCGAGATAATAAGTCGGGATCCCGAGATAATAAGTCGGGATCCCGAGATAATAAGTCGGGACCCCGAGATAATAAGTCGGGATCCCGAGATAATAAGTCGGGATCCCGAGATAATAATAAGTCGGGATCCCGAGATAATAATAAGTCGGGATCCCGAGATAATAAGTCGGGACCCCGAGATAATAATAAGTCGGGACCCCGAGATAATAAGTCGGGATCCCGAGATATTAAGTCGGGATCCCGAGATAATAATAAGTCGGGATCCCGAGATAATAATAAGTCGGGATCCCGAGATAATAAGTCGGGACCCCGAGATAATAATAAGTCGGGACCCCGAGATAATAAGTCGGGATCCCGAGATATTAAGTCGGGATCCCGAGATAATAAGTCGGGATCCCGAGATAATAAGTCGGGATCCCGAGATAATAAGTCGGGATCCCGAGATAATAAGTCGGGATCCCGAGATAATAAGTCGGGACCCCGAGATAATAAGTCGGGATCCCGAGATAATAAGTCGGGATCCCGAGATAATAATAAGTCGGGATCCCGAGATAATAATAAGTCGGGATCCCGAGATAATAAGTCGGGACCCCGAGATAATAATAAGTCGGGACCCCGAGATAATAAGTCGGGATCCCGAGATAATAATAAGTCGGGACCCCGAGATAATAAGTCGGGATCCCGAGATATTAAGTCGGGATCCCGAGATAATAAGTCGGGATCCCGAGATAATAAGTCGGGATCCCGAGATAATAAGTCGGGATCCTGAGATAATAAGTCGGGATCCCGAGATAATAATAAGTCGGGACCCCGAGATAATAATAAGTCGGGATCCCGAGATAATAATAAGTCGGGACCCCGAGATAATAATAAGTCGGGACCCCAAGATAATAAGTCGGGATCCCGAGATAATAAGTCGGGACCCCAAGATAATAAGTCGGGATCCCGAGATAATAAGTCGGGATCCCGAGATAATAAGTCGGGACCCCGAGATAATAAGTCGGGATCCCGAGATAATAAGTCGGGACCCCAAGATAATAAGTCGGGATCCCGAGATAATAAGTCGGGATCCCGAGATAATAAGTCGGGACCCCGAGATAATAAGTCGGGATCCCGAGATAATAAGTCGGGATCCCGAGATAATAAGTCGGGACCCCGAGATAATAAGTCGGGATCCCGAGATAATAAGTCGGGATCCCGAGATAATAAGTCGGGACCCCGAGATAATAAGTCGGGATCCCGAGATAATAAGTCGGGATCCCGAGATAATAAGTCGGGACCCCGAGATAATAAGTCGGGATCCCGAGATAATAAGTCGGGATCCCGAGATAATAAGTCGGGACCCCGAGATAATAAGTCGGGATCCCGAGATAATAAGTCGGGATCCCGAGATAATAAGTCGGGACCCCAAGATAATAAGTCGGGATCCCGAGATAATAAGTCGGGATCCCGAGATAATAAGTCGGGACCCCGAGATAATAAGTCGGGATCCCGAGATAATAAATCGGGATCCCGAGATAATAAGTCGGGATCCCGAGATAATAATAAGTCGGGATCCCGAGATAATAATAAGTCGGGATCCCGAGATAATAAGTCGGGACCCCGAGATAATAATAAGTCGGGACCCCGAGATAATAAGTCGGGATCCCGAGATATTAAGTCGGGATCCCGAGATAATAAGTCGGGATCCCGAGATAATAAGTCGGGATCCCGAGATAATAAGTCGGGATCCCGAGATAATAAGTCGGGATCCCGAGATAATAAGTCGGGACCCCGAGATAATAAGTCGGGATCCCGAGATAATAAGTCGGGATCCCGAGATAATAATAAGTCGGGATCCCGAGATAATAATAAGTCGGGATCCCGAGATAATAAGTCGGGACCCCGAGATAATAATAAGTCGGGACCCCGAGATAATAAGTCGGGATCCCGAGATATTAAGTCGGGATCCCGAGATAATAATAAGTCGGGATCCCGAGATAATAATAAGTCGGGATCCCGAGATAATAAGTCGGGACCCCGAGATAATAATAAGTCGGGACCCCGAGATAATAAGTCGGGATCCCGAGATATTAAGTCGGGATCCCGAGATAATAAGTCGGGATCCCGAGATAATAAGTCGGGATCCCGAGATAATAAGTCGGGATCCCGAGATAATAAGTCGGGATCCCGAGATAATAAGTCGGGACCCCGAGATAATAAGTCGGGATCCCGAGATAATAAGTCGGGATCCCGAGATAATAATAAGTCGGGATCCCGAGATAATAATAAGTCGGGATCCCGAGATAATAAGTCGGGACCCCGAGATAATAATAAGTCGGGACCCCGAGATAATAAGTCGGGATCCCGAGATATTAAGTCGGGATCCCGAGATAATAAGTCGGGATCCCGAGATAATAAGTCGGGATCCCGAGATAATAAGTCGGGATCCTGAGATAATAAGTCGGGATCCCGAGATAATAATAAGTCGGGACCCCGAGATAATAATAAGTCGGGATCCCGAGATAATAATAAGTCGGGACCCCGAGATAATAATAAGTCGGGACCCCAAGATAATAAGTCGGGACCCCAAGATAATAAGTCGGGATCCCGAGATAATAAGTCGGGATCCCGAGATAATAAGTCGGGATCCCGAGATAATAAGTCGGGATCCCGAGATAATAATAAGTCGGGACCCCGAGATAATAATAAGTCGGGATCCCGAGATATTAAGTCGGGATCCCGAGATAATAAGTCGGGATCCCGAGATAATAAGTCGGGATCCCGAGATAATAAGTCGGGATCCCGAGATAATAAGTCGGGATCCCGAGATAATAAGTCGGGATCCCGAGATATTAAGTCGGGATCCAGAGATAATAATTCGGGATCCCGAGATAATAAGTCGGGATCCCGAGATAATAAGTCGGGACACCGAGATAATAAGTCGGGATCCCGAGATAATAAGTCGGGATCCCGAGATATTAAGTCGGGATCCCGAGATAATAAGTCGGGATCCCGAGATAATAAGTCGGGATCCCGAGATAATAAGTCGGGATCCCGAGATATTAAGTCGGGATCCCGAGATAATAAGTCGGGATCCCGAGATAATAAGTCGGGATCCCGAGATAATAAGTCGGGATCCCGAGATAATAAGTCGGGATCCCGAGATAATAAGTCGGGACCCCGAGATAATAAGTCGGGATCCCGAGATAATAAGTCGGGACACCGAGATAATAAGTCGGGATCCCGAGATAATAAGTCGGGATCCCGAGATAATAAGTCGGGATCCCGAGATAATAAGTCGGGATCCCGAGATAATAAGTCGGGATCCCGAGATAATAAGTCGGGACCCCGAGATAATAAGTCGGGACCCCGAGATAATAAGTCGGGATACCGAGATAATAAGTCGGGATCCCGAGATAATAAGTCGGGATCCCGAGATAATAATAAGTCGGGACCCCGAGATAATAAGTCGGGATCCCGAGATAATAAGTCGAGATCCCGAGATAATAGAGATAGCTGTTTTTGATGCAAAATGTTACATGTTTGGGGCGCAGTTACTGTATTGACCAATTAATTACCTACTAAGTGTACTGTTGGTGTATGTTCGCGCTTTTAGAAGACTTCGATAATTCTCACGCACACCACCACTGCTAATTTGCCGCCCAACGCTTACCTCGTTAAATATGATGTTACAGGTGCAATTAATTTAATTAACAATGCCAATTATATGCACTAAAATTTGCTTATTTGCAAAAATAATAAAAATAATAAAAATATAAGTATACTGTATGATTTAAAAATAGTTTAAAAATAAAATTTAAAGTTCAATTTAAACCTCGTTAAATAAATATCAACAAGTCCGAAGTTATGCAGTATTAATATCGCATAATCTCCATGTAGTTAACACGTCGTTAACTCCACGTAAATATAACAAAACAATAGGTACTTAACAGTTAGTCAGTACAATTAATTCAGTATTTAGGGTATAAATCAGTCTTGCGTGCTGCAATGCGGTCATGAACTATAATTCATAAACTTGAAGCCTGGTGTTAACGGCAAAACATCCTGCTATCAGCAAAGCAGAATGCACACTGAACAAAGAGATGACAAAACTCGCCTGGTGTCGAATGCAAAGAATACCTACAACGCTGAGTCACAGCGATCGTCACAGCAACGTCCAATCAGAAGCTTAGCTACTAGGTTTATTTACTGGAGTTCAACGGTGAGAGGAAAATGAAAATCTCTCTTATTGGCCACATTCCCACCACTAAGGGGAAGGTTAGAGAATTCTAAAAGTGGATACCAAAAATGAACACGGCGGGGCGTGTCGCTTTTAGAGATTTGATAAATCTTACTTTATCAGTTCTATGGTTGTGAAGTAAGACGGCGCATTGCTAATAAAATGTGAGTTTTTAGTCGCAAAAGCCTTAACTTTGTAAATGTTTTTGTTTTTGGTTGATGTTTTTAACATTTTCCATTATTTTCATTGCCACAGGAGGATTCTCCACATTCGTTTACCCTAATGTTAATAAGGAAACTTCCCGAATTAATTTCGAATATATTTGAAAATGAATAACCTGAAAAAACGGGAGTGGTTTTTGGACATTTTTACTCAAAACGACAAAATTGAGATTCACGGTTTTGGAATATAATAAGGGCCGAACTATGGTAATTATTATATTGCAAAAAGTGTTACACCCAAAAACGACCACGGCCGGAGTCGAACCGACAATCTTCTGATCCGAAGTCAGACGCCTTATCCATTAGGCCACGCGGCCGATAGAGCAATGATGCAGACTAGCTGTGGTAAAGGCAGTATGTAATTGTGGTATCTGGAATTGGACGTTTATGCCCCTACTGTCCCCCGTCACACTAAGTCAAGGAGAATATTATACTAATTAATTAATTTTATCAATTAACATTGCATTATTTGTAAGATCAATTTATATTATTTAATATTCACTAATATGCAAATACAACACCATATTATTCATATGTACCCCACAAATGAATATTAAATATGTATTTTAAAACAATTTTAATTATTACTTGCCAATTTCAGCGTAATGTTAAAGTAGATAGAGTATCGACATTGTTAATATGCGATATTGTTATTATAATAACACATTATAATCATTTTTATATATAAATAATCATAACTTTCTATTCTACAAAAGGAAAGGGACATAGTTTATCTTAGTTTTTGATCGCTTTTTAGAGGAATTGTAAAAGCATATTTTTTCAGGCCTAAGGTCGAGGCAAAATGCTTTTTTCCGCGGATAATTAAATGGGATATTTTATATTAATAAAATAAGCAAACGCCCAATCAATATCCCGCCCAAGCGCCCAACCAATCTCCCGCCCAAGCGCCCAACCAATCTACTGCCAAGCTCCAAACCTATCTCCTCCCAAGCGCCCAACCAATCTCCTCCCAAACGCCCAACCAATATCCTACCAAACGCCCAACCAATCTACTCCCAAACGCCCAACCAATCTCCTACCAAACGCCCAACCAATCTCATCACAAACGCCCAACCAATCTCTCGCCCAAGCGCCCAACCAATCTCCTCCCAAACGCCCAACCAATCTTCTACCAAACGCCCAACCAATATCCTACCAAGCGCCCAACCAATCTCCTCCCAAGCGCCCAACCAATATCCTCCCAAACGCCCAACCAATCTACTCCCAAGCGCCAAACCTATCTTCTCCCAAGCGCCCAACTAATCTCCTCCCAAGCGCCCAACCATTCTACTCCCGAGCGCCCAACCAATCTCCTACCAAGCGCCCAACCAATCTCCTACCAAACGCCTAACCAATCTACTCCCAAGCGCCCAACCAATCTCCTCCCAAGATTCAAACCAATCTCTCGCCCAAGCGCCCAACCAATCTCCTACCAAACGCCTAACCAATCTACTCCCAAACGCCCAACCAACCTCTCGCCCAAGCGTCCAACCAATCTCATCACAAACGCCCAACCAATCTCTCGCCCAAGCGCCCAACCATTCTCCTACCAAGCTCCCATCCAATCTCCTACCAAACGCCCAACCAATCTACTCCCAAACGCCCAACCAATCTCATCACAAACGCCCAACCAATCTCTCGCCCAAGCGCCCAACCAATCTCCTACCAAACGCCCAACCAATCTACTCCCAAACGCGCAACCAATCTCTCGCCCAAGCGCCAACCAATCTCCTCCCAAACGCCCAATCAATCTCCTACCAAACGCCCAACCAATCTACTCCCAAGCGCCCAACCAATCTCTTCCCACGCGCCAAACCTATCCCCTCCCAAGCGACCAACAAATCTCCTACCAAGCGCCCAACCAATCTACTCCTAAGCGCCCAACCAATCTCCTCCCAAACGCCCAATCAATCTCCTACCAAACGCCCAACCAATCTACTCCCAAGCGCCCAACCAATCTCCTACCAAACGCCCAACCAATCTACTCCCAAACGCGCAACCAATCTCTCGCCCAAGCCCCCAACCAATCTCCTCCCAAACGCCCAATCAATCTCCTACCAAACGCCCAACCAATCTAATCCCAAGCGCCCAACCAATCTCTTCCCATGCGCCAAACCTATCCCCTCCCAAGCCAATCTCCTCCAAAGCGCCTAACAAATCTCCTACCAAGCGCTCAACCAATCAAATCCCAAGCTCCAAACCTATCTCCTACCAAGCGCCAAACCAATCTCCTCTCAAGCGCCAAACCTATCTCCTCCAAAGCGCCCAACAAATCTCCTACCAAACGCCCAACCAATCTCCTTCCAAACGTCCAACCAGTCTCCTCTCAAACGCCTAACCAATCTAATCCCAAGCGTCAAACTTATCTCCTCCCAAACGCCCTACCAATCTCCTCCCAAACGCCCAACCAATCTCCACCCAAACGCCCAACCAGTTTCCTCCCAAACTCCCAACCAATCTCCTCCCAAACGCCCAACCAAGCTTCTCCCAAACGCCCAACCAATCTAATCCCAAGCTCCAAACCTATCTCCTCCCAAACGCCTAACCAATCTCCTCCCAAACGCCCATCCAATCTCCTACTAAGCGCCCAACCAATCTACTCCCAAACGCCCAACCAATCTCATCCCAAGCGCCAAACCTATCTCCTCCAAAGCGCCAAACAAATCTCCTACCAAACGCCCAACCAATCTACTCCTAAGCGCCCAACCAATCTCCTCACAAACACCCAACGAATCTCCTACCAAACGCCCAACCAATCTACTCCCAAGCGCCCAACCAATCTCCTCCCAAGCGCCAAAACTATCTCCTCCCAAACGCCAAACCTATCTCCTCCCAAGCGCCCAACAAATCTCCTACCAAGCGCCCAACCAATCTCCTCCCAAGCGCCAAACCTATCTCCTCCCAAACGCCAAACCTATCTTCTCCCAAACGCCCAACAAATCTCCTACCAAACGCCCAACCAATCTACTCCCAAACGACCAACCAATCTCATCCCAAGCGCCAAACCTATCTCCTCCAAAGCGCCAAACAAATCTCCTACCAAACGCCCAACCAATCTACTCCTAAGCGCCCAACCAATCTCCTCACAAACACCCAACGAATCTCCTACCAAACGCCCAACCAATCTACTCCCAAGCGCCCAACCAATCTCCTCCCAAGCGCCAAACCTATCTCCTCCCAAACGCCAAACCTATCTCCTCCCAAGCGCCCAACAAATCTCCTACCAAGCGCCCAACCAATCTCCTCCCAAGCGCCAAACCTATCTCCTCCCAAACGCCAAACCTATCTTCTCCCAAACGCCCAACAAATCTCCTACCAAACGTCCAACCAATCTCCTCACAAACGTCCAACCAATCTCCTACCAAACGCCCAACCAATCTCCTCCCAAACGCCCAACCAATCTCCTACCAAACGCCCAACCAATCTACTCCCAAGCGCCCAACCAATCTCCTACCAAACGCCCAACCAATCTCCTCCCAAACACCCAACCAATCTCCTCCCAAACGCCCAACCAATCTACTCCCAAACGTCCAACCAAGCTCCTACCAAACGCCCAACCAATCTACTCCCAAACGTCCAACCAAGCTCCCCCCAAGCGCCCAACCAATCTCCTCCCAAACGCCCAACCAATCACCTCCCAAAAAACGCCCAACCAATCTACTCCCAAACGCCCAACCAATATCGTCCCAAACGCCCAACATATCTACTCCCAAACTCCAAACCTATCTCCTCCCAAACGCCCAACCAATCTCCTCCAATCTCCTCCCAAACGCCCAACCAATCTCCTCCCAAACGCCCAACCAATCTGCTACAAACGCGCAACCAATCTACTCCCAAACGCCCAACCAAGCTCCTCCCAAGCGCCCAACCAATCTCCTCCCAAACGCCCAACCAATCTCCTCCCAAACTCCCAACCAATCTACTCCCAAACTCCCAACCAATATCCTCCCAAACGCCCAACCAATCTCCTCCCAAACGCCCAACCAATCTCCTCCCAAACGCCCAACCAATCTCCTCCCAAACGCCCAACCAATCTACTCCCAAACGCCCAACCAATCTACTCCCAAACGCCCAACCAATCTCCTCCCAAACGCCCAACCAATATCCTCCCAAACGCCCAACCAATCTCTTCCCAAACGCCCATCCAACCAATATCCTCCCAAACGCCCAACCAATCTACTCCCAAGCTCCAAACCTATCTCCTACCAAGCGCCCAAACAATCTCCTCCCAAACGCCCAACCAATCTTCCCCCAAACGCCCAACCAATCTCCTCCCAAGCTCCAAACCTATCTCCTACCAAGCGCCCAACCTATCTCCTCCCAAACGTCCACCCAACCAATATCCTCCCAAACGCCCAACCAATCTACTCCCAAGCTCCAAACCTATCTCATCCCAAACGCCCAAACAATCTCCTCCCAAACGCCAAACTAATCTCCTCCCAAACGCCCAACCAATCCACTGCCAAACGCCCAAACAATCTCCTCCCAAACGCCCAACCAATATCCTCCCAAACGCCCAACCAATCTCCTCCCAAACGCCAAACCAATCTCCTACCAAACGCCCAACCAATCTACTGCCAAACGCCCAAACAATCTCCTCCCAAACGCCCAACCAATATCCTCCCAAACGCCCAACCAATCTCCACCCAAACGCCCAACCAATCTCCTCCCAAACGCCCAACCAATCTACTCCCAAGCGCCAAACCTATCTCCTCCCAAGCGCCCAACCATTCTACACCCAAGCGCCCAACCAATCTCCTACCAAGCGCCCAACCAATCTCCTCCCAAACGCCCAACCAATCTCATGCCCAAACACCCAACCAATCTCCTACCAAGCGCCCAACCAATCTCCTCCCAAACGCCCAACCAATATCCTCCCAAACGCCCAACCAATCTCATGAGCAAGCGCCCAACTAATCTCCTCCCTAACGCCCAACCAATCTCCTCCCAAGCTCCAAACCAATGTACTACCAAACGTCCAACCAATCTCCTTCCAAGCGACAAACCTATCTCCTCCCAAGCGCCCAACCAATCAACTCCCAAACGCCCAACCAATCTCCTCACAAGCGCCCAACCAAATGTCCTCCCATGCGCCAAACCAATCTCCCAACCAAGCGCCCTACCAATTTCCTCCCAAACGCAAAACCAATCTTCACCCAAACGCACAACCAATATCCTCCCAAACGCCCAACCAATCTCCTCCCAAGCGCCAAACCAATCTCCTACCACGCGCCCAACCAATCTCCTCCCAAGCGCCCAACCAATGTCCTCCCAAACGCTCAACCAATCTCCTCCCAAGCGCCCAACCAATCTACTCACAAACGCCCAACCAATCTCCTCCCAAGCGCCCAACCAATGTCCTACCAAGCGCCCAACCAATCTCATCCCAAGCGCCCATCCAATCTCCCGCCCAAGCGCCCAACCAATTACCTCCCAAACGCCAACCCAATCTTCGCCCAATCAATCTCCTCCCAAGCGCCAAACCAATCTCCTACCACGCGCCCAACCAATCTACTCCCAAACACCCAACCAATCTCCTTCCAAGCGCCCAACCAATATTCTACCAAGCGCCCACCAATCTCCTCCCAAGCGCCCAACCAATTCCTCCCAAGCGCCCAACCAATCTACACTCAAGCGCCCAACCAATCTCCTACCAAGCGCCCAACCAATATACTCCCAAGCGCCCAACCAATCTCCCGCCCAAGCGCCCAACTAATCTCCTCCCAAACGCAAAACCAATCTCCTCCCAAACGCCAACCACCAACCATTCTTCGCCCAAAAGCCCACCCCATTCTTCACCTAAACACCATACAGATTCCACCGTAATGCCCAATTTTACTATATTTAATTAAGATTTCTATCTCCGCGAGATAAAAAAATAGCCGTTTAAATGTCTGACAGAAGCGAAGCGGAATCCACCGATATAATAATTGTCGATCCAACTCCAACAATATTTGGAGAATCAATCGATACCGAGCAAACCTTCCTAATTTCGCTATGTAGATGGAGAGATAAAACACAATTGCAGAGTTGAGCTGGTGTACCTTAAAGCGCTATTCTATAAGTATGATGGATCCATGTGATATCATAAGTGTGCCAGTTAAGCGCCTTGAACAAACATTTACAGGCCCATTCTCCGAAGCAAACTGCCCCTATTTCAATGGGCCACTAATGCAATATGGCCATTGGGATGATAAAGCTTGTCATATAGAGAGCGGTCCCTGATCAGCGGCATGTCGGATAAAATCAATTGTCGCGACAAAGATAAACTGGGTTTTTTTAACACAAGCGTTTTTGATGTACAGCTGCCTTATTTAGTGTTTAACGAGAAGATAAGAGTGAATTAAGGTAATTGATTAATATAAAGCGGAATTGGTATTTAAATGAAAATGGTTTACCTTTGTAAATACGATAACGTAATTTTGTTGTATTTAAAGGCGGCCTACTGACTCCAATACAGTTAATATCTTTCTCGAAAAATATCATTGAGAGAGAAACTAGTCTAGCCAATAGATTTGAATTACCCCCGACGTTTTTTAATCCCGTTCGAATGAGTATGTAAAAGTCTGGAAAACAAAACAAAACATTACGAAACCGACATGGGGAGACGTCAGGGCCATCCCAGTGGCGTGGTGGCCATACATCTATTCGGGAAAATCCCATCTTATATTAGTAATAACAATGTAATAAAGTAAAATAATGATAGCGATGAGCGTGAAACACGAAACACCGGAGACAACCCGAAGGCTCCTCTCTCTTGGCTGTTACCTATAAGCCAGGGAAGGCGCCACAATAACTCCCAAGGTAAACAAGCCAATCCCTTCTTTACGTCCCAGCAGAAGACAAGTTCCTATTGACCGATGGCTTAGCGTTACAGTTCACAGACGCGCAACAGAATGTATTAGCTATGGGCACAACAGTGCGAAATTACTTCAGTCTCTTTACCTGTGCCGACAAACACTTTTGTGAAAACAGACCAGGCGCTGTATTATTATCTATGTATTACCCCCCCCCCCCCCCCCCCCCCACCGCATTATTATTAATTCATTTAACGATAACGTCATGTTATAATTCCCCATATTGAGGGCAATATTTTAACAAAAGTATTCAAAAACTTTTTCAGTATCAAAATGTTATCTATTATTTCTCCATCGTTTGGCAAGTGGCTCGCCCCCATTTGTTGCTCGACACATATTTACCACTGTAAGTTTAATATATCGAAAATATTGTTTAAAATAAAGGACACCGCGTGATATTTTGATGCTACTAAACTCATGTTCTATTTCTGAGTCCGTGGTATGTAAAACATAAATGAACCCATCAATACGGGAATACGGCGTTTAAAAATCAGATAAGAACAAAATGCGTGCTTTAGAACAGCGAAATATTGAGATTAGCTGGATAAAATAGTGAATAGCTTACGAAGGTGGGGCAATTTCTTTGGATTAGCGATGTAATTTATCCTAATGTTGACTTAAATTCGCGTATTAACAGCCTTAAACTGATGGTTTCAAAGGCTTCTTCATTAGCATAACTTACGCAAACTGGGCAGGGCAAAGCAAGCAGATAAGGATTCCTCGATGAATCAACGGCACCGTAAACTAAACGGATAAGATACTTTGGGTTTATAAAAATCGGCCATATTGAGGCAACATTACAGTATACGTCCAACATAGGCGATGTGATGATACGATTATTAGAACGCGGACGTGTGGGAGTTTCAAGTTTCTACGTTGGAACGGCGGGCAATATGGGCGGTTTAAACGAGGCAACTTGGTGAGCAACTCGGGTTGATCCATGTAAATACGAAGTTGGTGTAAAAAAGTTTCCATCCTTACAATGCAAATAAGCTAAGTTGTTAAAAATTAAGTTGCTAAGTTGCTGAACAAGTTGCCACGTATAAACCGGCCGGTGCGGTGGTTTGGATTATTTGTATAAAAGTTTATGTTTAGATTTACAACTTTTATTCTTTGCTACTTAAAGATGTTCACACTACAATATTATTCCCTGGCCTCTTGGTTTAATAATTTGGCATACAATAACAGGTGGTCAATTCCACCTGTACTATCAACACGAGAAGCAATGTAAGTTCGATTATTTTATTTTATGTGTGTGACTAACTTTTGGAAGGGATGTGACTTTCATATTTATATTACCCTATTAATGGTGGAGGAAATTTTAATATACCGTCAATTATTGGATAACCCGAAAATGTTAGAGATTTCTACTCTGATGATGATTTTGGTGTTCTGTACAACGTATTGGAGTTGGAGTGGCTCACAGGTTGATACGTAGCTTATAAAAAGTTTCTTATAGCGCTCTAGTGTTGGCCTTTATGTAAAAAATAATGCAGGACAAACTCCTGACAGTGTGTATCTCACGCTCACCTATGGATCGCTATGTAGGTCACGTTGACGACTTCTGTCTCTAGAGTCATATAGGATTAGGGTTAGGGATAAAGTTAAGAGGAAACATGGTCTACCGTCGGACAGTTGTGGGAATTAGCCCAGTTGAGAAATACCTTACAAGTGGGACTTTCCCATACGGGAGTGCAGTCTACGCTTCTCAATGGCAGGGCAGCCCTGTTGGCTCTCACCACAGAACACACCAACTCCTTGGTACGAAACAAACCCCAGAATGTTAAAAGCCCCCCTTTGGTGTATTGGTGTTCGTTCAATCCTTTGACTTTATTCGCTTTTCTGGCTCAAGAGGTCGTGGTTTTGAGCGCATTAAGGGGGTCAGGAAAATTGTCATTTTAGGTTTAATGAATGCTTTAATGGAATAGCTAGGCAGAGGCCCTGTCTGTTCATGGTCTCTAAATGAGATGAGACATTATCGCCTGGCTGGTTTCCCACTGACTACTTCTCTCTCTCACTGTTCTGTTCCGGCCTATATTCTCAATTCCATCGACAAGCAGTAAGCTGAGTGTAACGACAAACTTTTAATTTACTTTACTCACTGCACTACGCCCGTTCTTGCTACGTGTAACGTCTCTAAAGTGTTACATTACACATTAGCAATAAGTACAAAATTGGTATTACGGACTCCTCTTTGTTCCCAGCAGTTTCAGTTTATTTACCGCACACATTCTCACTCTCATGGGTTCTCACTTCTGCTCCACTACTGGCGCTTTAACTCCCGCTCATGGACGGCTCTGCTGTTTCATCTTCACCCAATGAAAAGTATCCCAGCTACGCGTTTATGCCAGTAAATAAGATTATATTCCATTGGCTACTATTCGGTAATTGAATTTATGCTATAGGCTAATTTATTTGGGCCCAAATCGAACAGCCAATTAGGACAAAACATCAGGTATTCTCATCCAACCAAACACAAGAAGCTCTAATATCTTTCATAATTCAATTACTTCCGATTAACTCTTTAATACGTTTTGCTCCACCCCCAACAGGCATTACTACTCGCTCATCTGTTGTATAAAAGTTTCTGATTGCAATGGAACATTTTATTTCTGTAAACAGTTTCACTTCCCTAAACAGCTGTGTCAAAGAACCTATAATGGATTCTGTCGCCTCAAACGAAATTCCAAGACAATCGAAGTACTTACCATTCTCAATAGCATCTCTGTTAGATACACACCGGAAGGATGTTGAGGTAGGGAATCCCGAGTTGTCCGACAGTGAGGGGTGTCCGAGTCCAGATTCCGACGCACAGTATTCGGTCGGATCTCCGAACGATCATCACAAACACCCCATGATCCCGGTAATGTGCAACACAATGCGTCAACTCGACACCGCTGGCCCCAGTATGCCTGCGGCGGATGGAGACAGTTACTTTCAACCCAGACAATCCACTGCTGACATGCTTCCTGTTAGCGGTATACCCAGACTCCAATCTGCAACATTTCCTCAGCCAATCAACCCCCAGACTAATCATCATTGGCTATATACTTCCCGATACGACCATCAATATTTTCCAAGTAAGTTAAACTCCTACAATATAAATTTAATTAACATAAACTCTAACGTTGGGGCGTTCAATTTCTCGTTTATTTATTTAAGTTTTTTAATTTCTAGCCAAATCACATGCAGTAAAATACCTTATCACCGCGTTTGTTTAACCCTATTAGCACCGCGTTCGTTTAACCCTATTAGCACCGCGTTTGTTTAACCCTATTAGCACCGCGTTTGTTTAACCCTATTAGCACCGCGTCTGTTTAACCCTATTAGCACCGCGTTTGTTTAACCCTATTAGCACCGCGTTTGTTTAACCCTATTAGCACCGCGTTTGTTTAACCCTATTAGCACCGCGTCTGTTTAACCCTATTAGCACCGCGTTTGTTTAACCCTATTAGCACCGCGTTTGTTTAACCCTATTAGCACCGCGTTTGTTTAATCCTATTAGCACCGCGTTTGTTTAACCCTATTAGCACCGCGTTTGTTTAACCCTATTAGCACCGCGTTTGTTTAACCCTATTAGCACCGCGTTTGTTTAACCCTATTAGCACCGCGTTTGTTTAACCCTATTAGCACCGCGTTTGTTTAACCCTATTAGCACCGCGTTTGTTTAAACCTATTAGCACCGCGTTTGTTTAACCCTATTAGCACCGCGTTTGTTTAACCCTATTAGCACCGCGTTTGTTTAACCCTATTAGCACCGCGTTTGTTTAACCCTATTAGCACCGCGTTTGTTTAACCCTATTAGCACCGCGTTTGTTTAACCCTATTAGCACCGCGTTTGTTTAACCCTATTAGCACCGCGTTTGTTTAACCCTATTAGCACCGCGTTTGTTTAACCCTATTAGCACCGCGTTTGTTTAACCCTATTAGCACCGCGTTTGTTTAACCCTATTAGCACCGCGTTGTTTAAATAATCCAAAGCTCTTCTTCCGCTTATCAAATTAAAGTTATTTTAACAATTTGAACTTTCCAAGAGGACGACGCATCGACAATGTATATAAAGAAATACAATATCGCACATGTATTATTATTATTATTATTACTTTTATTTAATCGGACCGTGGCCTATTGTACATACAATAAATGTTTTATAATTAATGATAATTAATTAATTTATAATTAATTATAGCACAACAATATAATTATTACAAATAATTACGTTAGTAGTGTGTTACAACGGCCCCGAAGGACTGAATCAGATAAACCGTTATAACAAGCAGAAATAAGATAGTTATTAGACTTCGATATACGATTCAACAGGGAGTAAATAGGTACCCGGAGTGTAGTCGTAAAGGTATTAACGCGATTTTGGACGAATATGGTGTCGGCATCGCCGTTTCTACTATATTTAAATAACTATTGTATTGCAATATTGAAAGGCAAAACACCAGATCTTTGGATCTTTCCACTTTATACTGGAATCGTTCTTCTACTATATTTCACATGTAAATATAAATTATTCGTTCTTTGATAGACCAGAAATCGTTCCCTCGACGTCCCCGCAAACCCGGTGTGGAACGGAAACCGAGACAGGCTTATTCCGCGAAACAGTTGGAACGATTAGAGGAAGAATTCCGCAAGGATAAATACCTCAGTGTCAGTAAACGACTAGATCTATCGGTAAATCTGGGGCTAACTGAAGTGCAAATAAAAACCTGGTTCCAGAACAGAAGGTAAGACATACTGGTTCCAGAACAGAAGGTAAGACATAACGGTTCCAGAACAGAAGGTAAGACATAACGGTTCCAGAACAGAAGGTAAGACATAACGGTTCCAGAACAGAAGGTAAGACATACTGGTTCCAGAACAGAAGGTAAGACATACTGGTTCCAGAACAGAAGGTAAGACATAACGGTTCCAGAACAGAAGGTAAGACATAACGGTTCCAGAACAGAAGGTAAGACATACTGGTTCCAGAACAGAAGGTAAGACATACTGGTTCCAGAACAGAAGGTAAGACATACTGGTTCCAGAACAGAAGGTAAGACATACTGGTTCCAGAACAGAAGGTAAGACATACTGGTTCCAGAACAGAAGGTAAGACATAACGGTTCCAGAACAGAAGGTAAGACATACTGGTTCCAGAACAGAAGGTAAGACATAACGGTTCCAGAACAGAAGGTAAGACATACTGGTTCCAGAACAGAAGGTAAGACATACTGGTTCCAGAACAGAAGGTAAGACATACTGGTTCCAGAACAGAAGGTAAGACATACTGGTTCCAGAACAGAAGGTAAGACATAACGGTTCCAGAACAGAAGGTAAGACATAACTGGTTCCAGAACAGAAGGTAAGACATACTGGTTCCAGAACAGAAGGTAAGACATAACGGTTCCAGAACAGAAGGTAAGACATAACGGTTCCAGAACAGAAGGTAAGACATACTGGTTCCAGAACAGAAGGTAAGACATAACGGTTCCAGAACAGAAGGTAAGACATACTGGTTCCAGAACAGAAGGTAAGACATACTGGTTCCAGAACAGAAGGTAAGACATAACGGTTCCAGAACAGAAGGTAAGACATACTGGTTCCAGAACAGAAGGTAAGACATAACTGGTTCCAGAACAGAAGGTAAGACATACTGGTTCCAGAACAGAAGGTAAGACATACTGGTTCCAGAACAGAAGGTAAGACATACTGGTTCCAGAACAGAAGGTAAGACATAACTGGTTCCAGAACAGAAGGTAAGACATACTGGTTCCAGAACAGAAGGTAAGACATAACGGTTCCAGAACAGAAGGTAAGACATAACTGGTTCCAGAACAGAAGGTAAGACATACTGGTTCCAGAACAGAAGGTAAGACATACTGGTTCCAGAACAGAAGGTAAGACATACTGGTTCCAGAACAGAAGGTAAGACATACTGGTTCCAGAACAGAAGGTAAGACATACTGGTTCCAGAACAGAAGGTAAGACATACTGGTTCCAGAACAGAAGGTAAGACATAACTGGTTCCAGAACAGAAGGTAAGACATACTGGTTCCAGAACAGAAGGTAAGACATACTGGTTCCAGAACAGAAGGTAAGACATACTGGTTCCAGAACAGAAGGTAAGACATACTGGTTCCAGAACAGAAGGTAAGACATAACTGGTTCCAGAACAGAAGGTAAGACATACTGGTTCCAGAACAGAAGGTAAGACATACTGGTTCCAGAACAGAAGGTAAGACATACTGGTTCCAGAACAGAAGGTAAGACATACTGGTTCCAGAACAGAAGGTAAGACATACTGGTTCCAGAACAGAAGGTAAGACATACTGGTTCCAGAACAGAAGGTAAGACATACTGGTTCCAGAACAGAAGGTAAGACATACTGGTTCCAGAACAGAAGGTAAGACATACTGGTTCCAGAACAGAAGGTAAGACATACTGGTTCCAGAACAGAAGGTAAGACATAACTGGTTCCAGAACAGAAGGTAAGACATACTGGTTCCAGAACAGAAGGTAAGACATACTGGTTCCAGAACAGAAGGTAAGACATACTGGTTCCAGAACAGAAGGTAAGACATACTGGTTCCAGAACAGAAGGTAAGACATACTGGTTCCAGAACAGAAGGTAAGACATACTGGTTCCAGAACAGAAGGTAAGACATACTGGTTCCAGAACAGAAGGTAAGACATACTGGTTCCAGAACAGAAGGTAAGACATACTGGTTCCAGAACAGAAGGTAAGACATACTGGTTCCAGAACAGAAGGTAAGACATACTGGTTCCAGAACAGAAGGTAAGACATACTGGTTCCAGAACAGAAGGTAAGACATACTGGTTCCAGAACAGAAGGTAAGACATACTGGTTCCAGAACAGAAGGTAAGACATACTGGTTCCAGAACAGAAGGTAAGACATACTGGTTCCAGAACAGAAGGTAAGACATACTGGTTCCAGAACAGAAGGTAAGACATACTGGTTCCAGAACAGAAGGTAAGACATACTGGTTCCAGAACAGAAGGTAAGACATACTGGTTCCAGAACAGAAGGTAAGACATACTGGTTCCAGAACAGAAGGTAAGACATACTGGTTCCAGAACAGAAGGTAAGACATACTGGTTCCAGAACAGAAGGTAAGACATACTGGTTCCAGAACAGAAGGTAAGACATACTGGTTCCAGAACAGAAGGTAAGACATACTGGTTCCAGAACAGAAGGTAAGACATACTGGTTCCAGAACAGAAGGTAAGACATACTGGTTCCAGAACAGAAGGTAAGACATACTGGTTCCAGAACAGAAGGTAAGACATACTGGTTCCAGAACAGAAGGTAAGACATACTGGTTCCAGAACAGAAGGTAAGACATACTGGTTCCAGAACAGAAGGTAAGACATACTGGTTCCAGAACAGAAGGTAAGACATACTGGTTCCAGAACAGAAGGTAAGACATACTGGTTCCAGAACAGAAGGTAAGACATACTGGTTCCAGAACAGAAGGTAAGACATACTGGTTCCAGAACAGAAGGTAAGACATACTGGTTCCAGAACAGAAGGTAAGACATACTGGTTCCAGAACAGAAGGTAAGACATACTGGTTCCAGAACAGAAGGTAAGACATACTGGTTCCAGAACAGAAGGTAAGACATACTGGTTCCAGAACAGAAGGTAAGACATACTGGTTCCAGAACAGAAGGTAAGACATACTGGTTCCAGAACAGAAGGTAAGACATACTGGTTCCAGAACAGAAGGTAAGACATACTGGTTCCAGAACAGAAGGTAAGACATACTGGTTCCAGAACAGAAGGTAAGACATACTGGTTCCAGAACAGAAGGTAAGACATACTGGTTCCAGAACAGAAGGTAAGACATACTGGTTCCAGAACAGAAGGTAAGACATACTGGTTCCAGAACAGAAGGTAAGACATACTGGTTCCAGAACAGAAGGTAAGACATACTGGTTCCAGAACAGAAGGTAAGACATACTGGTTCCAGAACAGAAGGTAAGACATACTGGTTCCAGAACAGAAGGTAAGACATACTGGTTCCAGAACAGAAGGTAAGACATACTGGTTCCAGAACAGAAGGTAAGACATACTGGTTCCAGAACAGAAGGTAAGACATACTGGTTCCAGAACAGAAGGTAAGACATACTGGTTCCAGAACAGAAGGTAAGACATACTGGTTCCAGAACAGAAGGTAAGACATACTGGTTCCAGAACAGAAGGTAAGACATACTGGTTCCAGAACAGAAGGTAAGACATACTGGTTCCAGAACAGAAGGTAAGACATACTGGTTCCAGAACAGAAGGTAAGACATACTGGTTCCAGAACAGAAGGTAAGACATACTGGTTCCAGAACAGAAGGTAAGACATACTGGTTCCAGAACAGAAGGTAAGACATACTGGTTCCAGAACAGAAGGTAAGACATACTGGTTCCAGAACAGAAGGTAAGACATACTGGTTCCAGAACAGAAGGTAAGACATACTGGTTCCAGAACAGAAGGTAAGACATACTGGTTCCAGAACAGAAGGTAAGACATACTGGTTCCAGAACAGAAGGTAAGACATACTGGTTCCAGAACAGAAGGTAAGACATACTGGTTCCAGAACAGAAGGTAAGACATACTGGTTCCAGAACAGAAGGTAAGACATACTGGTTCCAGAACAGAAGGTAAGACATACTGGTTCCAGAACAGAAGGTAAGACATACTGGTTCCAGAACAGAAGGTAAGACATACTGGTTCCAGAACAGAAGGTAAGACATACTGGTTCCAGAACAGAAGGTAAGACATACTGGTTCCAGAACAGAAGGTAAGACATACTGGTTCCAGAACAGAAGGTAAGACATACTGGTTCCAGAACAGAAGGTAAGACATACTGGTTCCAGAACAGAAGGTAAGACATACTGGTTCCAGAACAGAAGGTAAGACATACTGGTTCCAGAACAGAAGGTAAGACATACTGGTTCCAGAACAGAAGGTAAGACATACTGGTTCCAGAACAGAAGGTAAGACATACTGGTTCCAGAACAGAAGGTAAGACATACTGGTTCCAGAACAGAAGGTAAGACATACTGGTTCCAGAACAGAAGGTAAGACATACTGGTTCCAGAACAGAAGGTAAGACATACTGGTTCCAGAACAGAAGGTAAGACATACTGGTTCCAGAACAGAAGGTAAGACATACTGGTTCCAGAACAGAAGGTAAGACATACTGGTTCCAGAACAGAAGGTAAGACATACTGGTTCCAGAACAGAAGGTAAGACATACTGGTTCCAGAACAGAAGGTAAGACATACTGGTTCCAGAACAGAAGGTAAGACATACTGGTTCCAGAACAGAAGGTAAGACATACTGGTTCCAGAACAGAAGGTAAGACATACTGGTTCCAGAACAGAAGGTAAGACATACTGGTTCCAGAACAGAAGGTAAGACATACTGGTTCCAGAACAGAAGGTAAGACATACTGGTTCCAGAACAGAAGGTAAGACATACTGGTTCCAGAACAGAAGGTAAGACATACTGGTTCCAGAACAGAAGGTAAGACATACTGGTTCCAGAACAGAAGGTAAGACATACTGGTTCCAGAACAGAAGGTAAGACATACTGGTTCCAGAACAGAAGGTAAGACATACTGGTTCCAGAACAGAAGGTAAGACATACTGGTTCCAGAACAGAAGGTAAGACATACTGGTTCCAGAACAGAAGGTAAGACATACTGGTTCCAGAACAGAAGGTAAGACATACTGGTTCCAGAACAGAAGGTAAGACATACTGGTTCCAGAACAGAAGGTAAGACATACTGGTTCCAGAACAGAAGGTAAGACATACTGGTTCCAGAACAGAAGGTAAGACATACTGGTTCCAGAACAGAAGGTAAGACATACTGGTTCCAGAACAGAAGGTAAGACATACTGGTTCCAGAACAGAAGGTAAGACATACTGGTTCCAGAACAGAAGGTAAGACATACTGGTTCCAGAACAGAAGGTAAGACATACTGGTTCCAGAACAGAAGGTAAGACATACTGGTTCCAGAACAGAAGGTAAGACATACTGGTTCCAGAACAGAAGGTAAGACATACTGGTTCCAGAACAGAAGGTAAGACATACTGGTTCCAGAACAGAAGGTAAGACATACTGGTTCCAGAACAGAAGGTAAGACATACTGGTTCCAGAACAGAAGGTAAGACATACTGGTTCCAGAACAGAAGGTAAGACATACTGGTTCCAGAACAGAAGGTAAGACATACTGGTTCCAGAACAGAAGGTAAGACATACTGGTTCCAGAACAGAAGGTAAGACATACTGGTTCCAGAACAGAAGGTAAGACATACTGGTTCCAGAACAGAAGGTAAGACATACTGGTTCCAGAACAGAAGGTAAGACATACTGGTTCCAGAACAGAAGGTAAGACATACTGGTTCCAGAACAGAAGGTAAGACATACTGGTTCCAGAACAGAAGGTAAGACATACTGGTTCCAGAACAGAAGGTAAGACATACTGGTTCCAGAACAGAAGGTAAGACATACTGGTTCCAGAACAGAAGGTAAGACATACTGGTTCCAGAACAGAAGGTAAGACATACTGGTTCCAGAACAGAAGGTAAGACATACTGGTTCCAGAACAGAAGGTAAGACATACTGGTTCCAGAACAGAAGGTAAGACATACTGGTTCCAGAACAGAAGGTAAGACATACTGGTTCCAGAACAGAAGGTAAGACATACTGGTTCCAGAACAGAAGGTAAGACATACTGGTTCCAGAACAGAAGGTAAGACATACTGGTTCCAGAACAGAAGGTAAGACATACTGGTTCCAGAACAGAAGGTAAGACATACTGGTTCCAGAACAGAAGGTAAGACATACTGGTTCCAGAACAGAAGGTAAGACATACTGGTTCCAGAACAGAAGGTAAGACATACTGGTTCCAGAACAGAAGGTAAGACATACTGGTTCCAGAACAGAAGGTAAGACATACTGGTTCCAGAACAGAAGGTAAGACATACTGGTTCCAGAACAGAAGGTAAGACATACTGGTTCCAGAACAGAAGGTAAGACATACTGGTTCCAGAACAGAAGGTAAGACATACTGGTTCCAGAACAGAAGGTAAGACATACTGGTTCCAGAACAGAAGGTAAGACATACTGGTTCCAGAACAGAAGGTAAGACATACTGGTTCCAGAACAGAAGGTAAGACATACTGGTTCCAGAACAGAAGGTAAGACATACTGGTTCCAGAACAGAAGGTAAGACATACTGGTTCCAGAACAGAAGGTAAGACATACTGGTTCCAGAACAGAAGGTAAGACATACTGGTTCCAGAACAGAAGGTAAGACATACTGGTTCCAGAACAGAAGGTAAGACATACTGGTTCCAGAACAGAAGGTAAGACATACTGGTTCCAGAACAGAAGGTAAGACATACTGGTTCCAGAACAGAAGGTAAGACATACTGGTTCCAGAACAGAAGGTAAGACATACTGGTTCCAGAACAGAAGGTAAGACATACTGGTTCCAGAACAGAAGGTAAGACATACTGGTTCCAGAACAGAAGGTAAGACATACTGGTTCCAGAACAGAAGGTAAGACATACTGGTTCCAGAACAGAAGGTAAGACATACTGGTTCCAGAACAGAAGGTAAGACATACTGGTTCCAGAACAGAAGGTAAGACATACTGGTTCCAGAACAGAAGGTAAGACATACTGGTTCCAGAACAGAAGGTAAGACATACTGGTTCCAGAACAGAAGGTAAGACATACTGGTTCCAGAACAGAAGGTAAGACATACTGGTTCCAGAACAGAAGGTAAGACATACTGGTTCCAGAACAGAAGGTAAGACATACTGGTTCCAGAACAGAAGGTAAGACATACTGGTTCCAGAACAGAAGGTAAGACATACTGGTTCCAGAACAGAAGGTAAGACATACTGGTTCCAGAACAGAAGGTAAGACATACTGGTTCCAGAACAGAAGGTAAGACATACTGGTTCCAGAACAGAAGGTAAGACATACTGGTTCCAGAACAGAAGGTAAGACATACTGGTTCCAGAACAGAAGGTAAGACATACTGGTTCCAGAACAGAAGGTAAGACATACTGGTTCCAGAACAGAAGGTAAGACATACTGGTTCCAGAACAGAAGGTAAGACATACTGGTTCCAGAACAGAAGGTAAGACATACTGGTTCCAGAACAGAAGGTAAGACATACTGGTTCCAGAACAGAAGGTAAGACATACTGGTTCCAGAACAGAAGGTAAGACATACTGGTTCCAGAACAGAAGGTAAGACATACTGGTTCCAGAACAGAAGGTAAGACATACTGGTTCCAGAACAGAAGGTAAGACATACTGGTTCCAGAACAGAAGGTAAGACATACTGGTTCCAGAACAGAAGGTAAGACATACTGGTTCCAGAACAGAAGGTAAGACATACTGGTTCCAGAACAGAAGGTAAGACATACTGGTTCCAGAACAGAAGGTAAGACATACTGGTTCCAGAACAGAAGGTAAGACATACTGGTTCCAGAACAGAAGGTAAGACATACTGGTTCCAGAACAGAAGGTAAGACATACTGGTTCCAGAACAGAAGGTAAGACATACTGGTTCCAGAACAGAAGGTAAGACATACTGGTTCCAGAACAGAAGGTAAGACATACTGGTTCCAGAACAGAAGGTAAGACATACTGGTTCCAGAACAGAAGGTAAGACATACTGGTTCCAGAACAGAAGGTAAGACATACTGGTTCCAGAACAGAAGGTAAGACATACTGGTTCCAGAACAGAAGGTAAGACATACTGGTTCCAGAACAGAAGGTAAGACATACTGGTTCCAGAACAGAAGGTAAGACATACTGGTTCCAGAACAGAAGGTAAGACATACTGGTTCCAGAACAGAAGGTAAGACATACTGGTTCCAGAACAGAAGGTAAGACATACTGGTTCCAGAACAGAAGGTAAGACATACTGGTTCCAGAACAGAAGGTAAGACATACTGGTTCCAGAACAGAAGGTAAGACATACTGGTTCCAGAACAGAAGGTAAGACATACTGGTTCCAGAACAGAAGGTAAGACATACTGGTTCCAGAACAGAAGGTAAGACATACTGGTTCCAGAACAGAAGGTAAGACATACTGGTTCCAGAACAGAAGGTAAGACATACTGGTTCCAGAACAGAAGGTAAGACATACTGGTTCCAGAACAGAAGGTAAGACATACTGGTTCCAGAACAGAAGGTAAGACATACTGGTTCCAGAACAGAAGGTAAGACATACTGGTTCCAGAACAGAAGGTAAGACATACTGGTTCCAGAACAGAAGGTAAGACATACTGGTTCCAGAACAGAAGGTAAGACATACTGGTTCCAGAACAGAAGGTAAGACATACTGGTTCCAGAACAGAAGGTAAGACATACTGGTTCCAGAACAGAAGGTAAGACATAACTGGTTCCAGAACAGAAGGTAAGACATACTGGTTCCAGAACAGAAGGTAAGACATACTGGTTCCAGAACAGAAGGTAAGACATACTGGTTCCAGAACAGAAGGTAAGACATACTGGTTCCAGAACAGAAGGTAAGACATACTGGTTCCAGAACAGAAGGTAAGACATACTGGTTCCAGAACAGAAGGTAAGACATACTGGTTCCAGAACAGAAGGTAAGACATACTGGTTCCAGAACAGAAGGTAAGACATACTGGTTCCAGAACAGAAGGTAAGACATACTGGTTCCAGAACAGAAGGTAAGACATACTGGTTCCAGAACAGAAGGTAAGACATACTGGTTCCAGAACAGAAGGTAAGACATACTGGTTCCAGAACAGAAGGTAAGACATACTGGTTCCAGAACAGAAGGTAAGACATACTGGTTCCAGAACAGAAGGTAAGACATACTGGTTCCAGAACAGAAGGTAAGACATACTGGTTCCAGAACAGAAGGTAAGACATACTGGTTCCAGAACAGAAGGTAAGACATACTGGTTCCAGAACAGAAGGTAAGACATACTGGTTCCAGAACAGAAGGTAAGACATACTGGTTCCAGAACAGAAGGTAAGACATACTGGTTCCAGAACAGAAGGTAAGACATACTGGTTCCAGAACAGAAGGTAAGACATAACTGGTTCCAGAACAGAAGGTAAGACATACTGGTTCCAGAACAGAAGGTAAGACATAACTGGTTCCAGAACAGAAGGTAAGACATACTGGTTCCAGAACAGAAGGTAAGACATACTGGTTCCAGAACAGAAGGTAAGACATACTGGTTCCAGAACAGAAGGTAAGACATACTGGTTCCAGAACAGAAGGTAAGACATACTGGTTCCAGAACAGAAGGTAAGACATACTGGTTCCAGAACAGAAGGTAAGACATACTGGTTCCAGAACAGAAGGTAAGACATACTGGTTCCAGAACAGAAGGTAAGACATACTGGTTCCAGAACAGAAGGTAAGACATACTGGTTCCAGAACAGAAGGTAAGACATACTGGTTCCAGAACAGAAGGTAAGACATACTGGTTCCAGAACAGAAGGTAAGACATACTGGTTCCAGAACAGAAGGTAAGACATACTGGTTCCAGAACAGAAGGTAAGACATACTGGTTCCAGAACAGAAGGTAAGACATACTGGTTCCAGAACAGAAGGTAAGACATAACTGGTTCCAGAACAGAAGGTAAGACATACTGGTTCCAGAACAGAAGGTAAGACATACTGGTTCCAGAACAGAAGGTAAGACATACTGGTTCCAGAACAGAAGGTAAGACATACTGGTTCCAGAACAGAAGGTAAGACATACTGGTTCCAGAACAGAAGGTAAGACATACTGGTTCCAGAACAGAAGGTAAGACATACTGGTTCCAGAACAGAAGGTAAGACATAACTGGTTCCAGAACAGAAGGTAAGACATACTGGTTCCAGAACAGAAGGTAAGACATACTGGTTCCAGAACAGAAGGTAAGACATACTGGTTCCAGAACAGAAGGTAAGACATACTGGTTCCAGAACAGAAGGTAAGACATAACTGGTTCCAGAACAGAAGGTAAGACATACTGGTTCCAGAACAGAAGGTAAGACATACTGGTTCCAGAACAGAAGGTAAGACATAACTGGTTCCAGAACAGAAGGTAAGACATACTGGTTCCAGAACAGAAGGTAAGACATACTGGTTCCAGAACAGAAGGTAAGACATACTGGTTCCAGAACAGAAGGTAAGACATACTGGTTCCAGAACAGAAGGTAAGACATACTGGTTCCAGAACAGAAGGTAAGACATACTGGTTCCAGAACAGAAGGTAAGACATACTGGTTCCAGAACAGAAGGTAAGACATACTGGTTCCAGAACAGAAGGTAAGACATACTGGTTCCAGAACAGAAGGTAAGACATACTGGTTCCAGAACAGAAGGTAAGACATACTGGTTCCAGAACAGAAGGTAAGACATAACTGGTTCCAGAACAGAAGGTAAGACATACTGGTTCCAGAACAGAAGGTAAGACATAACTGGTTCCAGAACAGAAGGTAAGACATAACTGGTTCCAGAACAGAAGGTAAGACATACTGGTTCCAGAACAGAAGGTAAGACATACTGGTTCCAGAACAGAAGGTAAGACATACTGGTTCCAGAACAGAAGGTAAGACATACTGGTTCCAGAACAGAAGGTAAGACATACTGGTTCCAGAACAGAAGGTAAGACATACTGGTTCCAGAACAGAAGGTAAGACATACTGGTTCCAGAACAGAAGGTAAGACATACTGGTTCCAGAACAGAAGGTAAGACATAACTGGTTCCAGAACAGAAGGTAAGACATACTGGTTCCAGAACAGAAGGTAAGACATACTGGTTCCAGAACAGAAGGTAAGACATACTGGTTCCAGAACAGAAGGTAAGACATACTGGTTCCAGAACAGAAGGTAAGACATACTGGTTCCAGAACAGAAGGTAAGACATACTGGTTCCAGAACAGAAGGTAAGACATACGGTTCCAGAACAGAAGGTAAGACATACTGGTTCCAGAACAGAAGGTAAGACATACTGGTTCCAGAACAGAAGGTAAGACATACTGGTTCCAGAACAGAAGGTAAGACATACTGGTTCCAGAACAGAAGGTAAGACATACTGGTTCCAGAACAGAAGGTAAGACATACTGGTTCCAGAACAGAAGGTAAGACATACTGGTTCCAGAACAGAAGGTAAGACATACTGGTTCCAGAACAGAAGGTAAGACATACTGGTTCCAGAACAGAAGGTAAGACATACTGGTTCCAGAACAGAAGGTAAGACATACTGGTTCCAGAACAGAAGGTAAGACATACTGGTTCCAGAACAGAAGGTAAGACATACTGTTCCAGAACAGAAGGTAAGACATACTGGTTCCAGAACAGAAGGTAAGACATACTGGTTCCAGAACAGAAGGTAAGACATACTGGTTCCAGAACAGAAGGTAAGACATACTGGTTCCAGAACAGAAGGTAAGACATACTGGTTCCAGAACAGAAGGTAAGACATACTGTTCCAGAACAGAAGGTAAGACATACTGGTTCCAGAACAGAAGGTAAGACATACTGGTTCCAGAACAGAAGGTAAGACATACTGGTTCCAGAACAGAAGGTAAGACATACTGGTTCCAGAACAGAAGGTAAGACATACTGGTTCCAGAACAGAAGGTAAGACATACTGGTTCCAGAACAGAAGGTAAGACATACTGGTTCCAGAACAGAAGGTAAGACATACTGGTTCCAACATACTGGTTCCAGAACAGAAGGTAAGACATACTGGTTCCAGAACAGAAGGTAAGACATACTGGTTCCAGAACAGAAGGTAAGACATACTGGTTCCAGAACAGAAGGTAAGACATACTGGTTCCAGAACAGAAGGTAAGACATACTGGTTCCAGAACAGAAGGTAAGACATACTGGTTCCAGAACAGAAGGTAAGACATACTGGTTCCAGAACAGAAGGTAAGACATACTGGTTCCAGAACAGAAGGTAAGACATACTGGTTCCAGAACAGAAGGTAAGACATACTGGTTCCAGAACAGAAGGTAAGACATACTGGTTCCAGAACAGAAGGTAAGACATACTGGTTCCAGAACAGAAGGTAAGACATACTGGTTCCAGAACAGAAGGTAAGACATACTGGTTCCAGAACAGAAGGTAAGACATACTGGTTCCAGAACAGAAGGTAAGACATACTGGTTCCAGAACAGAAGGTAAGACATACTGGTTCCAGAACAGAAGGTAAGACATACTGGTTCCAGAACAGAAGGTAAGACATACTGGTTCCAGAACAGAAGGTAAGACATACTGGTTCCAGAACAGAAGGTAAGACATACTGTTCCAGAACAGAAGGTAAGACATACTGGTTCCAGAACAGAAGGTAAGACATACTGGTTCCAGAACAGAAGGTAAGACATACTGGTTCCAGAACAGAAGGTAAGACATACTGGTTCCAGAACAGAAGGTAAGACATACTGGTTCCAGAACAGAAGGTAAGACATACTGGTTCCAGAACAGAAGGTAAGACATACTGGTTCCAGAACAGAAGGTAAGACATACTGGTTCCAGAACAGAAGGTAAGACATACTGGTTCCAGAACAGAAGGTAAGACATACTGGTTCCAGAACAGAAGGTAAGACATACTGGTTCCAGAACAGAAGGTAAGACATACTGGTTCCAGAACAGAAGGTAAGACATACTGGTTCCAGAACAGAAGGTAAGACATACTGGTTCCAGAACAGAAGGTAAGACATACTGTTCCAGAACAGAAGGTAAGACATACTGGTTCCAGAACAGAAGGTAAGACATACTGGTTCCAGAACAGAAGGTAAGACATACTGGTTCCAGAACAGAAGGTAAGACATACTGGTTCCAGAACAGAAGGTAAGACATACTGGTTCCAGAACAGAAGGTAAGACATACTGTTCCAGAACAGAAGGTAAGACATACTGGTTCCAGAACAGAAGGTAAGACATACTGGTTCCAGAACAGAAGGTAAGACATACTGGTTCCAGAACAGAAGGTAAGACATACTGGTTCCAGAACAGAAGGTAAGACATACTGGTTCCAGAACAGAAGGTAAGACATACTGGTTCCAGAACAGAAGGTAAGACATACTGGTTCCAGAACAGAAGGTAAGACATACTGGTTCCAGAACAGAAGGTAAGACATACTGGTTCCAGAACAGAAGGTAAGACATACTGGTTCCAGAACAGAAGGTAAGACATACTGGTTCCAGAACAGAAGGTAAGACATACTGGTTCCAGAACAGAAGGTAAGACATACTGGTTCCAGAACAGAAGGTAAGACATACTGTTCCAGAACAGAAGGTAAGACATACTGGTTCCAGAACAGAAGGTAAGACATACTGGTTCCAGAACAGAAGGTAAGACATACTGGTTCCAGAACAGAAGGTAAGACATACTGGTTCCAGAACAGAAGGTAAGACATACTGGTTCCAGAACAGAAGGTAAGACATACTGTTCCAGAACAGAAGGTAAGACATACTGGTTCCAGAACAGAAGGTAAGACATACTGGTTCCAGAACAGAAGGTAAGACATACTGGTTCCAGAACAGAAGGTAAGACATACTGGTTCCAGAACAGAAGGTAAGACATACTGGTTCCAGAACAGAAGGTAAGACATACTGTTCCAGAACAGAAGGTAAGACATACTGGTTCCAGAACAGAAGGTAAGACATACTGGTTCCAGAACAGAAGGTAAGACATACTGGTTCCAGAACAGAAGGTAAGACATACTGTTCCAGAACAGAAGGTAAGACATACTGGTTCCAGAACAGAAGGTAAGACATACTGGTTCCAGAACAGAAGGTAAGACATACTGGTTCCAGAACAGAAGGTAAGACATACTGGTTCCAGAACAGAAGGTAAGACATACTGGTTCCAGAACAGAAGGTAAGACATACTGGTTCCAGAACAGAAGGTAAGACATACTGGTTCCAGAACAGAAGGTAAGACATACTGGTTCCAGAACAGAAGGTAAGACATACTGGTTCCAGAACAGAAGGTAAGACATACTGTTCCAGAACAGAAGTAAGACATACTGGTTCCAGAACAGAAGGTAAGACATACTGGTTCCAGAACAGAAGGTAAGACATACTGGTTCCAGAACAGAAGGTAAGACATACTGGTTCCAGAACAGAAGGTAAGACATACTGGTTCCAGAACAGAAGGTAAGACATACTGGTTCCAGAACAGAAGGTAAGACATACTGGTTCCAGAACAGAAGGTAAGACATACTGGTTCCAGAACAGAAGGTAAGACATACTGGTTCCAGAACAGAAGGTAAGACATACTGGTTCCAGAACAGAAGGTAAGACATACTGGTTCCAGAACAGAAGGTAAGACATACTGGTTCCAGAACAGAAGGTAAGACATACTGGTTCCAGAACAGAAGGTAAGACATACTGTTCCAGAACAGAAGGTAAGACATACTGGTTCCAGAACAGAAGGTAAGACATACTGTTCCAGAACAGAAGGTAAGACATACTGGTTCCAGAACAGAAGGTAAGACATACTGGTTCCAGAACAGAAGGTAAGACATACTGGTTCCAGAACAGAAGGTAAGACATACTGGTTCCAGAACAGAAGGTAAGACATACTGGTTCCAGAACAGAAGGTAAGACATACTGGTTCCAGAACAGAAGGTAAGACATACTGGTTCCAGAACAGAAGGTAAGACATACTGGTTCCAGAACAGAAGGTAAGACATACTGGTTCCAGAACAGAAGGTAAGACATACTGGTTCCAGAACAGAAGGTAAGACATACTGTTCCAGAACAGAAGGTAAGACATACTGTTCCAGAACAGAAGGTAAGACATACTGTTCCAGAACAGAAGGTAAGACATACTGGTTCCAGAACAGAAGGTAAGACATACTGGTTCCAGAACAGAAGGTAAGACATACTGGTTCCAGAACAGAAGGTAAGACATACTGGTTCCAGAACAGAAGGTAAGACATACTGGTTCCAGAACAGAAGGTAAGACATACTGGTTCCAGAACAGAAGGTAAGACATACTGGTTCCAGAACAGAAGGTAAGACATACTGGTTCCAGAACAGAAGGTAAGACATACTGGTTCCAGAACAGAAGGTAAGACATACTGGTTCCAGAACAGAAGGTAAGACATAACGGTTCCAGAACAGAAGGTAAGACATAACTGGTTCCAGAACAGAAGGTAAGACATACTGGTTCCAGAACAGAAGGTAAGACATACTGGTTCCAGAACAGAAGGTAAGACATACTGGTTCCAGAACAGAAGGTAAGACATACTGGTTCCAGAACAGAAGGTAAGACATAACTGGTTCCAGAACAGAAGGTAAGACATACTGGTTCCAGAACAGAAGGTAAGACATACTGGTTCCAGAACAGAAGGTAAGACATACTGGTTCCAGAACAGAAGGTAAGACATAACTGGTTCCAGAACAGAAGGTAAGACATACTGGTTCCAGAACAGAAGGTAAGACATAACTGGTTCCAGAACAGAAGGTAAGACATACTGGTTCCAGAACAGAAGGTAAGACATACTGGTTCCAGAACAGAAGGTAAGACATACTGGTTCCAGAACAGAAGGTAAGACATACTGGTTCCAGAACAGAAGGTAAGACATAACTGGTTCCAGAACAGAAGGTAAGACATACTGGTTCCAGAACAGAAGGTAAGACATAACTGGTTCCAGAACAGAAGGTAAGACATACTGGTTCCAGAACAGAAGGTAAGACATACTGTTCCAGAACAGAAGGTAAGACATACTGGTTCCAGAACAGAAGGTAAGACATAACTGTTCCAGAACAGAAGGTAAGACATAACGGTTCCAGAACAGAAGGTAAGACATACTGGTTCCAGAACAGAAGGTAAGACATACTGGTTCCAGAACAGAAGGTAAGACATACTGGTTCCAGAACAGAAGGTAAGACATACTGGTTCCAGAACAGAAGGTAAGACATACTGGTTCCAGAACAGAAGGTAAGACATACTGGTTCCAGAACAGAAGGTAAGACATACTGGTTCCAGAACAGAAGGTAAGACATAACGGTTCCAGAACAGAAGGTAAGACATACTGGTTCCAGAACAGAAGGTAAGACATACTGGTTCCAGAACAGAAGGTAAGACATAACTGTTCCAGAACAGAAGGTAAGACATACTGGTTCCAGAACAGAAGGTAAGACATAACTGTTCCAGAACAGAAGGTAAGACATAACTGGTTCCAGAACAGAAGGTAAGACATACTGGTTCCAGAACAGAAGGTAAGACATACTGGTTCCAGAACAGAAGGTAAGACATACTGGTTCCAGAACAGAAGGTAAGACATACTGGTTCCAGAACAGAAGGTAAGACATACTGGTTCCAGAACAGAAGGTAAGACATACTGGTTCCAGAACAGAAGGTAAGACATAACTGGTTCCAGAACAGAAGGTAAGACATACTGGTTCCAGAACAGAAGGTAAGACATAACTGTTCCAGAACAGAAGGTAAGACATAACTGGTTCCAGAACAGAAGGTAAGACATACTGGTTCCAGAACAGAAGGTAAGACATACTGGTTCCAGAACAGAAGGTAAGACATACTGGTTCCAGAACAGAAGGTAAGACATACTGGTTCCAGAACAGAAGGTAAGACATACTGGTTCCAGAACAGAAGGTAAGACATACTGGTTCCAGAACAGAAGGTAAGACATACTGGTTCCAGAACAGAAGGTAAGACATAACGGTTCCAGAACAGAAGGTAAGACATACTGGTTCCAGAACAGAAGGTAAGACATACTGGTTCCAGAACAGAAGGTAAGACATAACTGGTTCCAGAACAGAAGGTAAGACATACTGGTTCCAGAACAGAAGGTAAGACATACTGGTTCCAGAACAGAAGGTAAGACATACTGGTTCCAGAACAGAAGGTAAGACATACTGGTTCCAGAACAGAAGGTAAGACATAACTGGTTCCAGAACAGAAGGTAAGACATAACGGTTCCAGAACAGAAGGTAAGACATACTGGTTCCAGAACAGAAGGTAAGACATACTGGTTCCAGAACAGAAGGTAAGACATACTGGTTCCAGAACAGAAGGTAAGACATACTGGTTCCAGAACAGAAGGTAAGACATAACTGTTCCAGAACAGAAGGTAAGACATACTGGTTCCAGAACAGAAGGTAAGACATAACTGGTTCCAGAACAGAAGGTAAGACATACTGGTTCCAGAACAGAAGGTAAGACATAACTGTTCCAGAACAGAAGGTAAGACATACTGGTTCCAGAACAGAAGGTAAGACATAACTGTTCCAGAACAGAAGGTAAGACATACTGGTTCCAGAACAGAAGGTAAGACATAACTGTTCCAGAACAGAAGGTAAGACATAACGGTTCCAGAACAGAAGGTAAGACATACTGGTTCCAGAACAGAAGGTAAGACATACTGGTTCCAGAACAGAAGGTAAGACATACTGGTTCCAGAACAGAAGGTAAGACATACTGGTTCCAGAACAGAAGGTAAGACATACTGGTTCCAGAACAGAAGGTAAGACATACTGGTTCCAGAACAGAAGGTAAGACATACTGGTTCCAGAACAGAAGGTAAGACATACTGGTTCCAGAACAGAAGGTAAGACATACTGGTTCCAGAACAGAAGGTAAGACATAACGGTTCCAGAACAGAAGGTAAGACATACTGGTTCCAGAACAGAAGGTAAGACATACTGGTTCCAGAACAGAAGGTAAGACATAACTGGTTCCAGAACAGAAGGTAAGACATACTGGTTCCAGAACAGAAGGTAAGACATAACGGTTCCAGAACAGAAGGTAAGACATACTGGTTCCAGAACAGAAGGTAAGACATACTGGTTCCAGAACAGAAGGTAAGACATACGGTTCCAGAACAGAAGGTAAGACATAACGGTTCCAGAACAGAAGGTAAGACATACTGGTTCCAGAACAGAAGGTAAGACATACTGGTTCCAGAACAGAAGGTAAGACATACTGGTTCCAGAACAGAAGGTAAGACATACTGGTTCCAGAACAGAAGGTAAGACATAACTGGTTCCAGAACAGAAGGTAAGACATACTGGTTCCAGAACAGAAGGTAAGACATAACGGTTCCAGAACAGAAGGTAAGACATACTGGTTCCAGAACAGAAGGTAAGACATACTGGTTCCAGAACAGAAGGTAAGACATACTGGTTCCAGAACAGAAGGTAAGACATACTGGTTCCAGAACAGAAGGTAAGACATAACTGGTTCCAGAACAGAAGGTAAGACATACTGGTTCCAGAACAGAAGGTAAGACATACTGGTTCCAGAACAGAAGGTAAGACATAACGGTTCCAGAACAGAAGGTAAGACATAACTGGTTCCAGAACAGAAGGTAAGACATACTGGTTCCAGAACAGAAGGTAAGACATAACTGTTCCAGAACAGAAGGTAAGACATACTGGTTCCAGAACAGAAGGTAAGACATACTGGTTCCAGAACAGAAGGTAAGACATAACGGTTCCAGAACAGAAGGTAAGACATACTGGTTCCAGAACAGAAGGTAAGACATACTGGTTCCAGAACAGAAGGTAAGACATACTGGTTCCAGAACAGAAGGTAAGACATAACTGGTTCCAGAACAGAAGGTAAGACATACTGGTTCCAGAACAGAAGGTAAGACATACTGGTTCCAGAACAGAAGGTAAGACATACTGGTTCCAGAACAGAAGGTAAGACATACTGGTTCCAGAACAGAAGGTAAGACATAACTGGTTCCAGAACAGAAGGTAAGACATACTGGTTCCAGAACAGAAGGTAAGACATACTGGTTCCAGAACAGAAGGTAAGACATACTGGTTCCAGAACAGAAGGTAAGACATAACTGGTTCCAGAACAGAAGGTAAGACATAACGGTTCCAGAACAGAAGGTAAGACATAACGGTTCCAGAACAGAAGGTAAGACATACTGGTTCCAGAACAGAAGGTAAGACATACTGGTTCCAGAACAGAAGGTAAGACATAACTGTTCCAGAACAGAAGGTAAGACATACTGGTTCCAGAACAGAAGGTAAGACATACTGGTTCCAGAACAGAAGGTAAGACATACTGGTTCCAGAACAGAAGGTAAGACATACTGGTTCCAGAACAGAAGGTAAGACATACTGGTTCCAGAACAGAAGGTAAGACATAACGGTTCCAGAACAGAAGGTAAGACATAACTGGTTCCAGAACAGAAGGTAAGACATACTGGTTCCAGAACAGAAGGTAAGACATAACGGTTCCAGAACAGAAGGTAAGACATAACTGGTTCCAGAACAGAAGGTAAGACATACTGGTTCCAGAACAGAAGGTAAGACATACTGGTTCCAGAACAGAAGGTAAGACATACTGGTTCCAGAACAGAAGGTAAGACATACTGGTTCCAGAACAGAAGGTAAGACATACTGGTTCCAGAACAGAAGGTAAGACATACTGGTTCCAGAACAGAAGGTAAGACATACTGGTTCCAGAACAGAAGGTAAGACATACTGGTTCCAGAACAGAAGGTAAGACATACTGGTTCCAGAACAGAAGGTAAGACATACTGGTTCCAGAACAGAAGGTAAGACATACTGGTTCCAGAACAGAAGGTAAGACATACTGGTTCCAGAACAGAAGGTAAGACATACTGGTTCCAGAACAGAAGGTAAGACATACTGGTTCCAGAACAGAAGGTAAGACATACTGGTTCCAGAACAGAAGGTAAGACATAACTGTTCCAGAACAGAAGGTAAGACATACTGGTTCCAGAACAGAAGGTAAGACATAACTGTTCCAGAACAGAAGGTAAGACATAACTGTTCCAGAACAGAAGGTAAGACATACTGGTTCCAGAACAGAAGGTAAGACATACTGGTTCCAGAACAGAAGGTAAGACATACTGGTTCCAGAACAGAAGGTAAGACATAACTGTTCCAGAACAGAAGGTAAGACATACTGGTTCCAGAACAGAAGGTAAGACATACTGGTTCCAGAACAGAAGGTAAGACATACTGGTTCCAGAACAGAAGGTAAGACATAACGGTTCCAGAACAGAAGGTAAGACATACTGGTTCCAGAACAGAAGGTAAGACATACTGGTTCCAGAACAGAAGGTAAGACATACTGGTTCCAGAACAGAAGGTAAGACATACTGGTTCCAGAACAGAAGGTAAGACATACTGGTTCCAGAACAGAAGGTAAGACATACTGGTTCCAGAACAGAAGGTAAGACATACTGGTTCCAGAACAGAAGGTAAGACATACTGGTTCCAGAACAGAAGGTAAGACATACTGGTTCCAGAACAGAAGGTAAGACATACTGGTTCCAGAACAGAAGGTAAGACATACTGGTTCCAGAACAGAAGGTAAGACATACTGGTTCCAGAACAGAAGGTAAGACATAACGGTTCCAGAACAGAAGGTAAGACATAACTGTTCCAGAACAGAAGGTAAGACATACTGGTTCCAGAACAGAAGGTAAGACATAACGGTTCCAGAACAGAAGGTAAGACATACTGGTTCCAGAACAGAAGGTAAGACATACTGGTTCCAGAACAGAAGGTAAGACATACTGGTTCCAGAACAGAAGGTAAGACATACTGGTTCCAGAACAGAAGGTAAGACATACTGGTTCCAGAACAGAAGGTAAGACATACTGGTTCCAGAACAGAAGGTAAGACATAACTGTTCCAGAACAGAAGGTAAGACATAACTGTTCCAGAACAGAAGGTAAGACATAACAATACTTGCAACTATACAATACTATACTAGCAAACAATACTAGCAATACTTTGACTGATGTTATTGGATTGATTTTATTTGATAATTTTATTAATACTTGTCCTCAATATCACTATATTGTCTGAATTATTGTCTGTATATTTCGAGTTGTCTTTGTAAATATCTGCTTTCTAGTCTGTTCTTGATATATTTTGAGTTGTCTTCCAAACATTTACGGTTTATATGTCCGTATTTTTACTCGATATGGAATTATAGTAAATTAAATGCCAGCCTGTCTGGTGCTGTGCCTCTGGGCACGCGACTACTACTACTATTATATATATATTGTAAAAGCTTCTGTGGGATATAACTGGCCCTTTTGCTTTGCAATCCAGTTCCCCCCCAGGCGCTGGAATACTCTAAAAGGCTCACTAACTCGAATGATACAAGCGACCGGCTGATTGGCTGATTTGCTGTACGAGGGGATCTTTGCTATGTTCTATCGGCCAACCAGAGCTATAGCAGCAGAGTATGCAACCAGGACAACCGAGCGGAGTGACTCATTTTGTGTGTTGGCCAAGGGATGCCAAAATCCTGATAGTTCGGCATTTAGACATTCGTGGAACCTGTGGATTCTGGTGTTCTGCCAATGAGAGCTAATCCTCTCTGTGTAAAAGATACCTGCAACAGGGACAGAGGACAGTGTTGTTATTCCTCCTACGCCAGAACATCAGCTTTTGGAATGACTCGTTTCAGACTTTTAGTAAAACATTAGTAGGCTTAAATTATAGAACGTATAACTGTTATCGGCCCGATCTGCCCGATCGGTTGTGTTTGCTGCATTGTCAGCGTGTTACATTATCTTAACCTACCGTCTTAATGTTATTTACTGTTGTGTTTATCAGTTGGTTGAATATTATTATTTGGAGAACATCTATAAAGAACCCAAATTTCCCAATTTTCTTGATACACTACAGGTTAGAGAGACAGGCTATATATAACAATTGCGACTTATGTTATCGTGGTTTGTAGTGAACCTAATGCTATTTGATAGACACTACATAGGTCAATTGCTGTTCTCTTTATGTGTGATCAAATTCATTGACGGTCGGCAGATTAGTGTGCAGTATTGTGCGATACCGGTAGTGTGCATGATTGTGACCGATAACAAAGCATTTCCTAAAGAATGCGCCTTATACGTGAATTATAAGCCTTACCGTTGCGTGTAGTATAAGTCATAACTCTGTTTACTTAGGTAGAGAGCCACGTCCTAAAGGAACTGTTAATATTTCCCGAAAGTGAATAATATTTGTCAGAAATTACTTATTAACGATCAATCGAATAATACAGTAGGCTTCACTGCAATAATAAAATTTAAGCCACATCCGAACCCAGTCTCCCGGGAATATCCAGCGGGTGAATGGACGCGCACTAGGCTGGCTTCGGCTAATGTTGTGTTTATTGGTATTAAATATTTGTCATCTTCTAAAGTCTGAACATAAACCAAAAGACATATAAATTTTGGCAGGTTAAACTGCTAAAGGTCTTCAAAAGCGCGTACAATAACAGTTATTGCTTCTTTATTGCAGTAAGCAATAAATTTGAAAGTACCGGTCGACCAGTAAACCTGAACCGGTACTGCTGTAGGTCCGTAGGCCCAACTGCCAGAATCGGTACTGCTGTAGGTCCGTAGGCCCAACTGCTTGAACCGGTACTGCTGTAGGTCCGTAGGCCTAACTGCCTGAACCGGTACTGCTGTAGGTCTGTAGGCCCAACTGTCCTAACCGGTACTTCCAGTATAAGTACATTAGTATTATTCGATTTTGATTATTGTGTACCAGTAGATCTTAGTACTTAATCAGGGAACGGCCGCCCTGGTTTTTTATTGAGATTTTACTTATTTCTGTCGGTTTTATTTACATGTAAGTTAATATTGAGCTGAAGGCGTGTAAGTCTGCTCAGATTGTACAGATAATTGTAGGCTGAGCTGCTGTCTGACTGTTGTTGGGTCTGGAGAGATTGCGGCGTGTGTAGAGTTTGTCCAATAAAGTGCCAGTTAGTAAGTTGGGGCAACTTGAGTGTAAGGTCAACCCCCTCCTAAAGAATAAGTCGTACTACCGTGTTAGAACGCATACTAACTAACCATTTTGGAATCTGCATATACTGTAGTTTATTTAGGCTTGATCGTAGTCTGCCAGCGTTTTAGCCTGTGTTTGTTTGTGTGGTCTGTTCAGGTACCGTAATAGTTATTACTCAGATATTTTGTAGGCTGGATTGTTGTCTAGCTATTATTAGGTCTGAAGAGATTACTGCGTGTGTAGAGTTTGTCTGATAAAGTGCCAGTTAGTAAGTTGGGGCAGCCATAGCTGTAAGGTCAATCCCCTCTTAAAGAATAAGTCGTACTACCGTGTTAGAACGCATACTAACTAACCATTTCGGAATCTGCACATACTGTAGTTTATTTAGGCTTGGTGGTAGTCTGCCAGCGTTTGGTTTGTATTTTGTTTGAGTATTCTGTACGGGTAGCGTAATATTTATTATTCAGAGTTTATGTGATTATTCGCAACATTCCTGTCCCCAAGTTTATTCCTACAGTAATTGTGCTTGTTATACATACCGTTATAGTTAAATTAACCCCGGTACTACACGGGCTGCTTGGCGTAGGTAAAGACTGGTGATTTTGTGCACCGGTCACTCCAGCAGATGCCGTGGTTCTTTTAGCTGTTCAAGTATTTTTAACTACTGATTATTTGTTGTACAAGCACTTGTACCTAATTTAGGTTTAGTGTACAGTGCTTTCCGAAGGTAATTAGTGTGTAGGCAATATATTTGTGTTGTAAAGTGGTTAATAGGCACGTTGGATCTGGTAGACCGCGGTAATTAACTTCTAGGTAGGGACACTCCGTGACACATAACGTAGTACCTATAGCGATACGGTTATAGGTCGTCAGGCGGTGGTACTTTCCTATCTGGACAACACAGTGTATTTACTACTACTTATTATTTTCAAATACCGTAGTATCCTGTCCGTTTGTAATAACCAGAATTCTAACCCTTTATTAGGCTGGTTTGTAGACTTCCTGTAAAATTACCCTAAAATTTCGTACGTAATATTTTTGTTGTGTTTAGTTAGAGAATTAATCTCACCCGTATCGTAAGTAATTTGTAGATAAGTAACTTAGGAAGTAGAATTATCTGTTTTAGTGTCTAATAAGTAGCACTTCACTGAGAGCGCACAGCTTCTGTGTAGTGACTCCCCCCAGAAATAGTAACATCTATTTCAATATTGTAACAAAACCCCTCATAAGGGTACATATAAATCCACTAAATCTATTAATAAAATAGTAGGCCTGTTATACAACACTTAGGTCTTAATATCAGTTGGATTGCTGCTCAAATAACGGTAATAAAGTAAGTAAAGTAACCAAGTAACCCCTAAAATTCAGAAATTCAATCATTTAAAATAATTGATATACCGGTATTTACGATAGGCCCATTATCTTTATTTCTATAAATTTAGGCCGAAATTATACCGGTACTCTGTAATTAATTCTAGTCCAGAATTATACTTATATATACTATAAGTGTAGGCTGTATACCGGTATTCACGATAGGCCTATTATATATTTATATATATTTGTGCTAAAATTATATACCGGTACTCTGTGACAAACCTAGTCTGTAATAATACTTATATATATACTATAAGCATACCGGTATTCTAATATATTATATATATATCACGCTACACTGAGTAGCAGTATCGGTAATTGATTACTAGGCTAGCAGTGATACTGAATTACTGGACTTGCTTTAACTGTAATATAGCAGTAGGCATTCAACTGTACAAACAAAAATGTCTGACACAAAACGGGCACTGTCAGATAGTCTTTTGGAAGGTGTTAGAATGCATCTTAGACTTGGACAGTGTCTTGAAAGGAAGGTGGCAGAGGCAATGGCAACAGCAGAAGCGGAAAGAAAAGCGGCAGAGGCAGTGGCAGAAGCAGAACGGAAGGCGTCTGAAGCGACTACCCAACTAGAGCTGGAAAACCTTCAGGCGAAACAGGATTACTTGAAGAAACAAACCAGAAGACAGGGATTTGCCTCCTCTGATGAAGGTGATATAAGAGATCCCGAAAGTAGAGGTAATAAATCTCGTTCAAGCGGACGTAGAAGAACACCACACCGTCAGAAGTTATCTAACTTCCCTCTTGAGGTGAGAAGGCGACTGGCTGGTGTAGACTTAGGTAATCTTGAACCCACAGACCAAATTATTGCAGTAGACAGACTCCCTACTATAGTAGATGAGCCTGAAATAATTAGGCCTGTCGTTCCCAAAGCCACTCCTGTGCTAGAGACCCCTGTACTTCCAGAGCTTAACTCTAAATTCCCTTTGAACAGTACTAAACTACCTGTGCCCAGTAGGACTGTTCCCGAGTCCGAACCCGTCCTGGACGCCGAGCGAGATATCAAGAATTTATCGCCCGTCGTCTCTCGCTCGCCCGCTACTACGTTGGCGACTCCCGCTTCGGCGGTTGAGTGGGTAGCTGAGGGATGACGGGAGATGGGTCTCCTGCTCGAGCAGCTGAGGGAACACTGTTTGTGCTCCTCTCAGCAGGTCCGGGAAATGGAAGAGACTGTTCAGCAGCTCAAGGGAACAGTAAGGGAAAGTAGGTTAGAGTTGCAAAAGGTGCAGCAAAGTATCGCGTTAGAATGCGATAAATTAGTGAACATACAAAGGGGTATAACACCACCCCCTGTAACAATGTGTCAACCCGTTAGGTCTGAAGTATTTCATGCGCAAGGTGTGGAGCCTACACGCATCTATACTGCTAGTGAAGTAGAAACTCCTATAGTAAACCCTATTCAGGGTAATTATAAACCTGTTGATAATAATATTCCATATAGACCTGATCATAATCCGAGAAATTTATATACCGATAATTCTATATTCAATAATACGATGGCTCAAGAAAGTTTTACGCGTCAGATGGCTAGAACGGAAGCCCACCAAGCGGTCAAAGTGGGAGAAATCGTCAAATTCAATGGAGATGAGATGAAATGGTTATCTTTCAATGAATATTACAAAGATAGCATACAGAACTCTGTACTATCTAACGGAGAGAAACTTAGATTCCTCATCAAGTGCTTGGAAGGACCTCCCAAGTTAATGGCGTTAAAGTTTATTGGACATCCAGATGGATTAAGACAAGTTTGGGATACATTAAACATCAGGTATGGTAATAGGACTAACATAGCTAGGTATTTATATGCGAAATTAATGGCGCCCCGAAAGTTTCTTAGCAGCGGGATTATAGAATTTTCCGATGAAATTCAGGAGATCTGTAGACAGCTAGATTGGTTAGGTAAGTCTCATGAATACCAGAACTCTATGGTTGTAGGAGCCTTAGCATCTACTTTACCAAAGGGTGGAGTAGGTACACACTGGGACAAGAAAGTGTTATATATGATGGAACAACAACAACGAGACCCTACCATGGCTGATCTCATGTCCTTCTTAGATAGTGAAGTAAAATTACAACTCATAAAGCAGTCCAGAGAGAAAACATCGGAAAATAAGGTAAGTGAGAAACCCGTTTCTAGGAGAAGGGTAACACCAGTGTGTTATACTGACGACGGCGAAAGCCAAGTCTCTCAGGAAGAGGACAGCGGGAAAGACACAGCAAAATCCTACTATGACAACAAGACCTATAAAGACGTAAGTAAATATAAGTCTCGAACCAGTGACCGGAGAGAACAGGTAACAACAACTCCTCCTACGTCTCCTAAGAGAATTCACGGAAGAAAGCCCGAAGAAAGAACGAGAGTGCATAACGTTGCCCAAGGTAAAGTGAGTAACATCAAACCAAAATGTGCGCTGTGCGACGGGCCCCACCGTTTGAGTGTGTGTGCTGAATTCCTAAAGAAATCCCTGGTAGACAGACGTGAAGTCCTGTGGGATAAGCGGTTATGCTATAATTGCCTCAGACCAGGACACCAACGGCGAACCTGTTACTCCGAAGTAAAGTGTGCAAAGTGCGGTGCGAAACATCACATCTTGTTACGCAGTGAATTTGAACGAAACAACCCGAGTCAGGTAAGTGAGCCCGAACTACATGTCCAATTCAGTGATGTAAATGACACTGATCAAGAGTCTGAGATGGAAGGATTCTATACGGACGAATTCTCCGACGCCAACGAATCCTGTTACCTAATAAATACCGCAGTGTATCGAGCACTTACGTATGAAAAGGACACCGACAATGAGTTCCCCCCAACTACTTTTGACAGACAACCATCTTGGAAAGCTCCAACTTCCAACGTAGGAATCAGAGAATTTCCTGTAGTGCAGGTAAGAGTTCACGGTCCTAACAAAAGTTACATAGTGAACGCCCTCCTTGACTCCGGCAGCACAGGAACATTCATCAATCAAGAACTAGCCGAAGATATCTTTGCTGGACAACCCAGATTCCGAACTAAGTTGAATATGTCCGGAATTATGCAGGTTTGGAAATCTACCATAATGGCAGATTACTATGTAGGTGAGTTGTCCACCCCCCAGGATAAATTAGGAGCACAAAGTATAAGGTCAGTAAAAATGGCGGTTATAAAGAACTTCGCTACTACCCAAGTAGAACCTTATAACTGGGACGAGGACGAGAGCATCCCACAGCTTAAGATACCTCGATTCCAGACAGATTATCCTGGAGTGCAAATAATCATCGGCCAAAACGCGCATGAGGCGCTCGAGACATTGGAGAAACGGCCTGCTCAACCGCAGCCACTACAAACCTATGCGGTAAGAACTAGAGTAGGTTGGTACTTCACTGGCCCTTCCCGTAGAACTCTCAAAGAGAGATTACCTCAACAACAGGTATACCAAGTAAAGGAATGGGAAGTGGAGAGCAGTGATGTGGACGATCCAACTGAGGGAACACCATACTCCTCAGATAATGACGATATTAACTCCAATGTAGATCAATGGAGACATTGCCTTGGGACGATTAATCCAGCCGACATCGCTTCCAGAGGAGCAACTCCTCAAGAACTGATAGATACTCCAGGCTGGTTAGGTGGATCCGACTCCTTAAGTAAAGAAGAAGAAGAATGGCCTCCTCATCTTATGACGGCGGAGATTAGACAGGCCAAGGGAGCGGAGAAAGTAACACAACAACTCAATCGCCCAGCTGGTCGTTTATGTTTACTGGAAAGAGACCGAAAACTGTCCGGAAACTATGGAAGGCAAGATACTCTTCCTACGACCACTTCCCTAATCCGACAAATATCTAGGGACTCCATAACATAATAACATATGGAGTGGGCGTGTGACTATATCATTTTATATTTGTTTTTATTTTATATTTATGTATGTATTATTATGTAATTTTTTTTAATCGTTTTCTTTAATTTTATTTAGTAGAATGTTATTTTAGTGATTATTTAGTAGATTAGTGCAATATATTAGTGTTTATTACGTACGTAATTACTTATAATATATATTTAGTGCGACGGCGAGAAATAATTATTTTTCTCTTTCCTTACTGTCCGTATCATATTATAAATACGTGACTACAGTAAGATGAAATGTCCGTACTTATTAAAGTACAATAAAGCCACTACTATATTTAAGTATTATTGGTAGGCAGAGTATTAGGAATGCAAAGTTCAGATCCTCGTGTCTCGGCTAAACCAAGCTCTGGGTAGACCTTGGAAACGACTTGCCTCTTCACACTGACATTGCTTCGTGCGATATTGCTCTTCTACCTTATATTAAATAATACATATAGTAGCGTGATGTCCATATAACAGTAGCGTAAAACGCAAATAAATCTGTTAAACCTTTTGACCATCTGTAATTCTAGTCGATTAAGATATCGCGGCACCCACCGATATACTTGAAAGACAAATTCTAGAATCAGTGGTTAACGTCCCCAGACAAGTTCTGGAATAAATCGGTGCCCATCTTAAATATTAATTTAATATTTATTAAAATCTGTAAAATTCAGATCCTTTAAAATTTCTAGTCAATTAAGATATCGCAGCACTTACCGATACTCTTAAAAGACAATTTTCATAGAATTAAGGATCCTATGTCCCCAGACCTGCTCTGGAATCAAATTGTGTCAATTTTAACATCAAATAATAAAATTCACGGGAATAAATTTAAATTCATATTTTAAATGAATTTCATAAATTGTCGTTTTGTGCAATTTATAACATTCCCAAAATTCCATTAATTAATAGATCATGGGAGCGGAGATCTATCCTATTGAGTGCATTAGAGTGCGAGAATCTCCAACATATAGTCAATAGCCGATAAAATTAATAAAATCATGCATAAAGAGGATATTGACAATCAAAGAATTACTATCAAATAGCATCCCAGATCTGTATGCATGAGAATTACCCTAATTCTACCGCTAGCTTTCCATAATGTCACCATAGCAACACCCACGCTAGAATTAGAAGCAAGTTAAAAGAACAACAGAAAGCTTGTCCCATTGCATAGCATAGAGAATACATAGCACACTGTTAGTATCCAAGGATACACAGTAATAACGTGACATTCTGGAAGGCACTGACTAACGGACAAATGGCCTGTATGTGTACAATTGGTGACAGTTGTGTGGAATTTGTGCGTTTGTAGGTGAATGTTACTGCTAAGGTGTGTTTACAGTAGCTAGTCGCAATTGTGAAAGTAGCCCAACTCTCCTATAGAAAGAACCTAAAGTGGATTCAAGCCTTTGGGACAGACAGTGGAGTGACTTGTGCCGGTTGTCGTTGTCGTGCTGTTGCTACATGTTGGCGTAAACACCGCGACGACGATACATCGGCGCTGAGAATCCCACTGTCCGGGGGCAAAGAGAGGTAGGCAGCGACGCCCGCTCGCCTAAACATAAACTCATTACAATATTAATAAACTCAGATAGCAGATATGACGGAGTTGATAGAAGATGATCTTGGTATCAGGGAGCGATATACTCTACCTTTACAAGCATTTGTGGATAGCTTGATACGTGGTGAAGCCGATCCAACCATTACGGAGGACGATGGTCGTTATATCGAACCGCCGATGTCCCAAGAGCAACTTACGCGTGAATTGGACTATCGAAAATTCACCGCTCGCTATACGAATCGTAATGGTACGTATATGGACTTCTTAACTACCGGCCATCCTATCGATTTATATGATACGGACGATGTAGACACCGAAAGGGAAATGGTTCTATTTAAATATCATACCCAGCGGAGTCGTAACGATAAACCGAGAATAGAACACGAAAATTCTATTCGTAACAGACTGGAAAGAGAAAACATTGAAGAACCGGATAAACGCATCGACTTCAACGACTACCTGGAATTTTGAGAGAAACCTATCTCAATATCGCCAGTCAGCAGAACCTAGAGACTCGATATCCTCAAGGTATACATCATGACCCTATGGTAGAACTCAAACGGCTCTATTTCACTATGATGTATCTTACCGCCGATCGTCCACTACCTGTTATCCCGGATAGTTTTGAACAAATGGAAGAATATTGCAAAACTGGAGAACGATCACCCGCGTTTCTTCTACAGAACGTACGTCTTTGGTATTATTGTGACGAATGCCCTAGACCCAACCAACAAACTGAAAGACACAAACGTCCGCGGTTCCTATTTCCACGAACAACCGGCGATGGAAATTTATTGCGCATATTGCAGACTCAATAACTTGCATATTTTTGCGGTTTGCCCTCAATTTATGACTCAATGTCACCATTGTCAACTAAAGGGATACGCCAGTTTCGATTGCCCTTTTAATCACGATTTGGAAAGCGTAGATGAAATGATTACACTACGTTACATCAGAGCTTGGGAAGCGAACGCTGATTTACATTGCGATTCGCGCCATCGCTATTATCCTGGACGCGCTTACGAAGGAGTTTATGCGTTCCATCCTTATCTATTCGCTCCTGTCGAACAGAAATCACGCTTATCGAATTACGAACTACTGAAGCGCGTCGGAGAATATATTTCAACCAAGTTTGTACGCAAATTTCTCCAGAGTATTAATCCTAGCGACATTCACTCCTATAACTTAATCAATTTTATCCGTCAGGATCCGGACTATGGAGACTTATTTGTTAACTCACACCCCGAGTTACAGGAAGTATATCGACGGCCTTATGAATACCGAGCCTGCGAACGCGAGTTGGAAAGAACCATTAAACCCCGGAGGTTTCTAACTGCCTATGGTCCACCCACGGTTCTCGTTCAGACCACTCGTAAAGGACCCGTAAGAGCTGCCGTCCTAAAACGCGCTCTAAAGGCCGTTAGACCCCTCTCCCCCGACGTTGATGTCAATCAACCCGGCACTTCGACTGGCGGATACACCGACCATAATCCTACACCCTCTGATGCAATCATATTGCACCCTTCACCCAGGAGTTATAGCCCTCCTTGTAAAGTGGCTCGCCCCAAAGAGAAAAAGACTCTGGCTAGCTTTAAAAAACTGCGTAAACGCCGTCCGCGTAAGAAAGACTAACTGTTTAGAGTATTTACGTATATTAGAAACTGTGATTTTGTATATTTTATAGACTTAAATCCCATTTTCTGGGAGCGGTGTAAAAGCTTCTGTGGGATATAACTGGCCCTTTTGCTTTGCAATCCAGTTTCCCCCCAGGCGCTGGAATACTCTAAAAGGCTCACTAACTCGAATGATACAAGCGACCGGCTGATTGGCTGATTTGCTGTACGAGGGGATCTTTGCTATGTTCTATCGGCCAACCAGAGCTATAGCAGCGGAGTATGCAACCAGGACAACCGAGCGGAGTGACTCATTTTGTGTGTTGGCCAAGGGATGCCAAAATCCTGATAGTTCGGCATTTAGATATTCGTGGAACCTGTGGATTCTGGTGTTCTGCCAATGAGAGCTATTCCTCTCTGTGTAAAAGATACCTGCAACAGGGACAGAGGACAGTGTTGTTATTCCTCCTACGCCAGAACATCAGCTTTTGGAATGACTCGTTTCAGACTTTTAGTAAAACATTAGTAGGCTTAAATTATAGAACGTATAACTGTTATCGGCCCGATCTGCCCGATCGGTTGTGTTGCTGCATTGTCAGCGTGTTACATTATCTTAACCTACCGTCTTAATGTTATTTACTGTTGTGTTTATCAGTTGGTTGAATATTATTATTTGGAGAACATCTATAAAGAACCCAAATTTCCCAATTTTCTTGATACACTACAGGTTAGAGAGACAGGCTATATATAACAATTGCGACTTATGTTATCGTGGTTTGTAGTGAACCTAATGCTATTTGATAGACACTACATAGGTCAATTGCTGTTCTCTTTATGTGTGATCAAATTCATTGACGGTCGGCAGATTAGTGTGCAGTATTGTGCGATACCGGTAGTGTGCATGATTGTGACCGATAACAAAGCATTTCCTAAAGAATGCGCCTTATACGTGAATTATAAGCCTTACCGTTGCGTGTAGTATAAGTCATAACTCTGTTTACTTAGGTAGAGCGCCACGTCCTAAAGGAACTGTTAATATTTCCCGAAAGTGAATAATATTTGTCAGAAATTACTTATTAACGATCAATCGAATAATACAGTAGGCTTCACTGCAATAATAAAATTTAAGCCACATCCGAACCCAGTCTCCCGGGAATATCCAGCGGGTGAATGGACGCGCACTAGGCTGGCTTCGGCTAATGTTGTGTTTATTGGTATTAAATATTTGTCATCTTCTAAAGTCTGAACATAAACCAAAAGACATATAAATTTTGGCAGGTTAAACTGCTAAAGGTCTTCAAAAGCGCGTACATATATATTTCCGATTTTTTTCCTGATTTTAGAACGAAATGGAAAAAACAAATGGCAGCGAAGATGAAGATGATCTACGGTCCTACATGGGGTCCCGTCGGCTACGGGCCATTTAACCCAATGATCAACAATCCCTTGCTATTGCGACCGATGGTGTCCTACCCAACACCGTTGTTGTCTCTCATGGACCACCGACCCCATCCCGGAATCCAGGACACCCTCAACCGACCTCTCATACCCCCCTATTCAGAGACCTTCAACGCTATCAGTAACAGTCTCACAAAGACCCCTGTTACCACGGCTACTGATAACGGGTTGCTGCTTGGTTTGTCTATAGACTCCCTGGTTAATCAAAGTCAACCATCTGTTGGAGACGACTCTGGATCAAAGACACTCATTCCTCCGTGAATCATCTAATAATACTGACAATTTCTAGAGATTCTGTCTTAATCTAATTAAATGTAATAATAAAGTGAACTCACAATCGTGCAATATTCTCCTGTAGCGACTACCATTTACCAATATTGTTATCGCGTTTGATAGTTCTATGTTTTCCCTTCACTATTTAATATGTCTCCCCGATATTCCGCCAGTCGCACAACAGTTTTCCTCTTTAATCGTATGGGGGTTTTATGTTATTATGGATACGTACACCTTCACAACTCGCCGTGATTTAGATATATTTATCGATTTTGAATCCTTGCAACGTAATAGTTTATATTTTCAATGGAACCAACAAACAAATTTAAGTTTGAAGAATAACTGCGGTGTAACTGGTGCAATATCGAAAGAGACACCTTTATTAAACACTTGTAGCTAAAGATTGAAAGCGAAAATAAAAATTCTGGCTCACCCAGTCAGTGGTCGGGAGGTGAAACTATCTCTGTTTCAAAGTTCATGCAATCTCATTACGATTTGTAGAACAATTAGGGGGGGGGGGGGGGGGGGGGGGGGGGGGTGGTGTGAATAAATAAAAATTAAAAAAAAATAAAAAAATAAAAATTCTGGCTCACCCAGTCAGTGGTCGGGGAGGTGAAACTATCTCTGTTTCAAATTTCATGTAATCTCATTAAGATTTGTAGAAGAGTTGGAGGGGTGCGGGGGGGGGGGGGGGGTTGGGGGGGGGGGGGGGGGGGGGGGATCAAGTCACTGAATTACGACACTAGATTGCAGGGGATTCACAAATTAATATAAAAGTCTTCAATAATCGATAAAGATTTATAAAGATTTATTAAAGATTAATTCTATTTTTTGCCATAAAGTAAAACACCTTATCGGTAGGTGACACGGACCAAAGTATGTAAAATAAAATAAAATCAGGATCTATACGTGGCATGTAATCAGTGATAGGCTTACAACAGTCAGCCGACCGGTTGGTTTCGCCTCATGAAGGAAGGCATTTCAGGAGGCCAAACCAAGAGATGACAATAGGAGTAGATCCCAAAGGAAAAGGAACGGGCAATGGAACTAAGAATTGTGTACAATAACTCACTAAGTAATGGGAGGCAGAACCACAAACTTCTGATTCGATGGACCACCTCACTGCCGTTCAATACGCTAGGGGGTGTGCGGTGCGTGTAGTGATCCGAGGGACGATGTACCCGCCGAGGTTATTGACCCCGAGGGCTCTGCAACTGTTGAGGATTCCAGGCCCCGTTATCTGTTAGTTTGAGTACGGAGGTCGGGCAATCGATCTGTTTGTGATGCTGACATCAGTATGCAGACTTATTGTTGTTTATCTCAAATTTCCCCCTAAAAGGACCTATCTGTCGCTGTTACTGCCTTTTCGAATAATATTCAATAATATTAATAATTTTGTTTCTCGGTTTTCTCAAAGAAGGAATTAAGATACGGCTTTGTAGCTCTCACTGGTGGGTAGAGCTTTACAAACTGCTTATTATGTTAAGCAAAAAAAAGGATTTTGTAAAATTTGTCATTTCGGCCCTTTTCGAACTCGCGGTTCCAATTCTCACTTCGTTCCATTGCCCGTTCCTTTTCCCTTGGGATCTACTCTTATTGTCATCTCTTGGTTTGGCCTCCTGAGAATGCCTTCCTTCCTGAGGCGAAACCTACCGGTCAGCTGATTATCGTCAGCCAATTATTGACTGCATGCAACGCCTAGGTCCAGTTGTTTTTTATTTTACATAATTTGGTCGGTGAATACCTGTAAGCTAACGTAATTGTCAAAATTAAATATAATTAATTTTTTATTAAATTTTAATTGTACACTTAATAATCAATTACACATAATAATGCATAATTTTGTGAGTAATAAAATTATACTGATTTAAATTCCATAATAAAAAATTATTTTGAATTAATATGTTCCAGTATACATTTAAGAAGTTTTTTTTATTATTTGAACAGTTATAAGTCCATACCATATTGTACTTGATCTTTTGACATTTTGTAATTTTATGTATTGAGTTGTGCCATATACAGTACACACACACAGTACATATACAGTTGTGTGTAACTTTTAGCGTAATATTGTAGCACAATTACAACAATGTTATCGTTCGATACGAGTTATTTTTAACAAACAACGTTATTTACTTGTTTACTGGATAAACGTAAAGGTCTGGGGGCCATTGTGCTGCGAACTATAGACCGGAGCCATCATCAGCATACAATAATCATTTATATTAGCTTCCACACTTTCAACGTTAGTGCTTTCGGAAATCCATCAATGCAAAGGAAACTTGGCTTTTTCTGGGGGAGTAAAGAAAGGATTGTATATTAACCACCATGTAGTAACAGATACTATGAGCATTACGCTGCAAAAATAGTAGTCCTTGTGCCTACTCAACGACAGTATACAATCACTAGCACTAGCTCCAGCACACCTACTCCAGAAAAGACCTCACAACTTCCAATAAACATAAACTACCAAGATGACTTAAGGCTTGTTTACACTTCGTCTGAAGGCGGCTGCCCGGTCTGCGGACGTCTTCAGACGTGTCTGAGGTACGTATGATATCAGACGGCGGAGTATAATTATAAACGGGCCTTTCGCCTTTATACAGACGTGGAAATTTGCCAATGCCATAGCAACTGAGTATTGGAAACGGTGGATGCACGAGTGTCCCCCACTACTTCACAAATGGCGCGCGGAACATTGCAAACTCCAAAAAAGATATCTTATAATGTTACCTGGGAGTGGATGTCTGATAGTGTTAATAGTGGGGTTCAGGTGGGAGTGGATGTCTGATAGTGTTAATAGTGGGGTTCAGGTGGGAGTGGATGTCTGATAGTGTTAATAGTGGGGTTCAGGTGGGAGTGGATGTCTGATAGTGTTAATAGTGGGGTTCAGGTGGGAGTGGATGTCTGATAGTGTTAATAGTGGGGTTCAGGTGGGAGTGGATGTCTGATAGTGTTAATAGTGGGGTTCAGGTGGGAGTGGATGTCTGATAGTGTTAATAGTGGGGTTCAGGTGGTAGTGGATGTCTGATAGTGTTAATAGTGGGGTTCAGGTTCAACGGAAAGATTGGAGAAAATAATATAAAGACATCCATTCAGTGGGTAAATGTTGCTTACTAGAACAATCACCCTAGTATTCTTCCATCAAGTATATTGAACTAGGGGGATCGACTAAGGCTCATGTTCCACTGCACAACATAAAGAAAGCAGGAAAGAAATAATATAATAATATAAACAAATTAAAATAAAATAAAAGTATTAACTTCTGAAAGATAAAGTTGGTGCACGCATATAAAGTACATAAGCGTAAGAAAAATAATTCACGCATATTAAATACATAATATGCGTAAGCAGGGAGAAAATGCATAAACGCTATGCACATGTTTATGGCATACATTTTGTAATATTCAATGTTTTTTTTCAAGATATTTGTTATATTTCTCCTCTAAAACATTGAGAAAAAAATTGCAATGAATTTTTGTCTCGATGTTTTTTTTCTCAATGTTTTTTTTTCTCAATGTTTTTTTCTCCATGTTTTTTTTCTTCATGTTTTTTTTCTCAATGTTTTTTCTCCATGTTTTTTTCTCCATGTTTTTTTTCTCAATGTTTATTTTCTTAATGTTTTTATCTCAATGTTTTTTTTTCTCAATATTTTTTTTCTCCATGTTTTTTTTCTCCATGTTTTTTTCTCAATGTTTATTTTCTCAACGTTTTTTCTCTCAATGTTTTTTTTCTCATTGTTTTTTTTCTCAAAATGTTTTTTTCTCAATGTTTTCATCTCCATGTTTTTTTTCTCCATGTTTTTTTTTCAATGTTTTTTCTCAATGTTTTTGTCTTCAAGTCCGAGTTTGGTTTGTCTTTACATTATAGGCCTATCACAATGAACCTAATAATACCAGTATATAGTGCATTGCCCAGACTGCATGTGCACTTCCAAAATGTTGAAATTTAGTACAGTATTTGAAATATGCAGGGTAGGCCTATAGCGTACCGTACGCACAGTGTATAATGTCAGATTGTACACCATTAGGTAGATAAACTGTCCGTGTTAAAAATCAGCCAGTACTACTGTTCACTGTTATTATAGGCCCACTCCAGTAATCCCCGCCTATACCCTGGTACTACAATAAAGGATATTGCTGTATTGAGTTACCCCATAAATTGAGTCCGCCCAATGACCTGTAAACTAACCAATTTATTTAGTTACAACATTTAATGACCACATTTACCAGTTTAGTTTTGGGTGATATTCTACATAAAGGTTGAATTATATGTTAATAGCTTTCCAACAGTTCGCAAAGCCCACATACATCTCAGACGATTGGACCCCTCGGTTTCTGTAGAATCTATCAAAGATTTCCTCAATGAACAAAAGATACAGTTTGACTCGATTATTGCAATCCCCTAAGAAATGAGTCGCCATTCCAAAGCTTTCATTTAACCTGTAACCAGGACAACAAGGAGGCATTGATGGGCCCGGATTTATGGGAAGATGGGATCACCATCAGATTCTATCCCCTCTCACAGGAGGAACAGTCCTCCCTCGGGCTCAAACCTTGCTATAGACCTAACACGTAATCCTTCTCGTAGGCCAATCTTCTCACAGACTCATATCGACAATGAGGTGGTAGAATCGGAATCTACTAAGGACCTGCAATGACTCCCTATCAATAAGTACACTACCAGTATCTCGGATTCACTCCTCGCTTCCTCAAAGGGTTCGGGGTGTGTTCCTAACTCTGCAATGAACTCGGATTCACTCCTCGCTTCCTCGACGGGTTCAGGGTGTGTTCCTAACACTGCAACGAACTCGGATTTACTCCTCGCTTCCTCAATGGGTTCAGGGTGTGTTCGTAACACTGCAACGAACTCGTATTCACTCCTCGCTTCCTTGTCGAGTTCAGGGTGTGTTCCTAACACTGCAACGAACTTGGATTCACTCCTCGTTTCCTCGACGGGTTCAGGGTGTGTTACTAACTGATTGGTATGCAACATTGATGCATCCGCTTTCCTGAATGACCATAGACTTGTAGATGTCGATTCACTATTACTCGGTGACGATGAGTGTGAGAAAATAAACAAAGCGTACTTCATTCTCTCCAACGCCTTGAAAGACGCTGCTCCTCAATCTAGGGTCTCCAACCGCATGGCCAAACCATGGTTCGACTCAGTATGCTTTGCTAAGCGACAGCTTGTACTATCTTTAAATGCGAGAGTCAAGACGGATGATTCCGTTCGAGTTGATCTTTCTATAGCCAAAAAAGAATACAAAACTCTAATCCATGAAAAGCGTGACGCATTTCTTCTAAAATCTGAGATGGTGTTGATCGAAAAGGTAGAACAACAACCTTATCAATGGACAAAAAAGAAAAACACAAACAGAATCAGCTGCCCTATTCCGCTCGAATCTTGGGAGTCACACTTCACTGACCTGTTGGATTCCAATCCTGATGATGAAGTCGTAGTCAATTCTTCCGAAATCCAAGTCAACACATCGGGAACATCAACTCTCAACTTAGAACCAGACCCTTGCCCACCTTTCACTCAAAAGGAAGTCGAATCCGTAATTCACAAAAAGAAGAATGGAAAGTCGAGTTGGCCGGATCAATTACCGTATGAACTATTCAAAGCCGCTCCTCCCTTAGTACTGGTACTTTACAAGGGCAAAGGTTCCAGAACAGATCCAAACTCTTATCGAGGAATAGCATTGCTCTGTAATGCCTTTAAGATCTTCACAAGCTTAATCATAATTCCTCTTCAACAGCAGACTTATCCTTTCATTCCACCAGAACAATATGGTTTCATGCCAGGTAGGTCAACTCCACTCGCACAGCTCATAAATAGAATACACTCAAATCTCTCATTGCCAAGGAACCCCCTGTACGCTGTATTCATAGACTTTCGCAAGGCTTTCGACACCGTACCAAGATCCAAGCTATTATACAAGATCAAATTGACTTCAACATCATGGGACCTCCTTCGTATTATAAAAGCCATTCTCAATGTAAACTGTTTGCAAATTTTCGACGGATTCATAAAATCAAGAGTTGTAAAACAACTACGGGGATTACTACAGGACGATAGCCTTAGTCCTTTGCTCTTCATCCTGCTTATCTCCGACATCGTAGACTGCATTAAACACTCTGTTCTTGAGGTTGGGGAACTAATAATATTGCTCTTTGCAGATGATCTAGTCTTCTATAGTGATTACCGCAAAGATATTCAGGCTGGCCTCAATGTGGTAGCTGCTTGGTCTGCTAATAACGGGCTAGAAGTGAATCTTTCTAAGACTAAAATTATGAAGTTCTGGCGTGGTGGCCGGCTAAGTAATTTGGATAACTTCACATATAACGGCTGCAAAGTAGAAATAGCAAACTCCTACAATTATCTCGGGGTTACTTTACAAACAACGCTGTCCTTCTCTAAACATGTCGTTTAAATTATGTGTTAAGCTGGAGCCTCTATTCATTCATTATACAAACTGTACCTCCTCTCTCTGGGCACTGCAATCATACTATTTAATCTGAAAGTTCGGCCCATCATTATCTACGGTTTTAGAGAAATCTGGCCTCACATAACATCGGCGAACATGCATTCCATCGATAAGATAAAGACTTCCTTTCTTAAGAAGACACTCTCTGTCCACAAAACAACACGCAACCGTCTTGTTCTTGCAATCTGCAATGAACGTTCTTTAATCACAGACGTTGTTTCTCTTCTCAATCTTCCTCATACAGCTTCCCTGGCTCCGATTTATAGGAGATACATCGTGGATATAAATTAAAATCCAATAAATCCTGAAATAAATCCATCATTCTGGAACTCACTAGCTTTCCTAGATCCTGATTGGCGGGGTCCACACCGCCCACTGAGACACGTGATCACTAGGTTCAGTGTTCACGGCTTCCACCACCGTATCTGTACGAGGGGAGATTTTGACGAACCCGAATCAAGCTGTGTCTGTAAACTGTGTGGATCGCAAGCTAGTATATATCACCTTCTTAGCTGCAATCGAAATACCCGGCCATTATCTAAATGGGCAACATCTTAAGCCCCCCAACCTTCTATTTTACTACCGGTACCGTCGTTGCCACAGTTGGTAATTGGTTTTAACGGTTTCAAATTTTAAAATTGATTTTAAGGCAGAACCTCTCTTTTAGATTATTATTATTGTTAATAAAGTGTATTGTATTATTACTTTTTAGTATGGCCTATATATTTATAATTCTAATTAACCGTTGTGCTAGATGAATTTACTTCCTTGTCTCTATATCGTGATATTTTACATTATGTGCCATAATCTGGCTTGATTAAAACAATATATATATGTTAATAGTACATATATATATGTATGTATATATGTATATATATATATGTACATATATAGTAGTATCTTGTCTGTATATTTCGAGTTGTCTTTTTAAATATCTGCTTTCTATAGTCTGTTGTTGATATATTTTGAGTTGTCTTCGAAACATTTACGGTTTATATGTCCGTCGTTTTACTCGATATGGAATTATGAATCTGAATTTATTTTAATCCCGTAACATACGGAATATTAGTTAAATAATAATACAAATAGATAACAGGGTAACATACGAGTAAGATAATTATATACTATACAGTAAGTAGCCTACGATGAATTCATATAATTTAAATATACAGTGGCAGAGAAAAATAAGGCGATTAAAATATGGCAAACAGTGATAAAAAATAATTATTTTGGGAGACCCAGGGTGAGAAGGAAAAGAGCGCATCGAAGGTCAGTCGCGCATGGGGGAATGCCGGGGCAAGATTGTTGCACAGTAAACAGATGCAACCATCATCCGCTTTCCAACAGTTGGGACTGCTGCCTAGAGTCTGATGACAACGCCGCTGCACGGCGGCAGAAGCCGGACAGGCATACCAACCTGATGTCACAATCGGGGTTGACGACGTTGTCTACGGCGTCTTATATCGCAGTGGAGGAGGAGAACTTGCTTACTCCACACCACAGTTTAAAATAAAAGGCGCTATATTTGCGAACATGTTCTAGAATGGCAACATTCTCGGTGGGTGTGAAAATATTCACCTATGCGTGACTGCAGGAAAGACCACCGAGAGCCATAGACGTTTTGCTGAGTCTAACGAGATCAGAGACAAATTTATTTTCGAGGCTAAATGGACACAGCATGCCAGACCCCTTTTGTGCAAGTGTGCAAAGTGACCGCTGGGTCCATTTTTGGTTGTGAGAGTTATACCGAGATTATTAAACTCACTGACAAATTCGATCTTCGTACCATTGTAAATTAGAACATCATTGTTACACATGCGACCTCCCCGGCGAAATTTTATGGCTTTGGTTTTGGATAAATTGACGGTTAGGTCATTTACCTTACAATAGTCAGCTAGAGAATCAAGACCATTTTGTACGTCAACAATCGAGTTACCATATATTGCCAGATCGTCGGCATACATAATAACAAGGCAGGAGCTGCAACTAAAATACTAGGTAGATCTGCAACAAACAAACTAAATAAAAGAGGTGAAAGTTTATCCCCTTGCACAACACCAATGGTCTGAATTATCGGCTGTAAAACGTATGCACCAACACAAATGTAAACAAAATTAATAGCAATAAGGGCCCAAATACAGGATATAAAATGTTTGCTGACACCGAAATGAGATAATTTAAAACAAAGTCTTTGCCTGTTAACGGAGTCAAAAGCTGTGGTAAAATCAACAAAAACACAATACACATGACCACCTGCGGGTTGTAGCGATGTACGAATGAAGTTATACAGTAAATTGACAGCCATTTTCGTGGAATACTTTTTTCGAAAGCCGTACTGCTGGACCGGTAGAATAAAATGAGACTCCGCCCACGTATAAAGTCTAGTAAATAACATGGCGGTGTAAGTTTTGAGTAAACAAGAAAGTAACGCTATACCCCGATAACTATCAGGAGAGCACTTGGGGCCTTTTCCCTTGTAAAGTGGTGGTAGATACGACGCTAACCACGAAACTGGGCAACAGGCACAATTAAAGCACAAAGAGAATAAAGCAAGTAAGTAGGGTAATAATAACCCAAAACCAGATTTTAATATTTCGTTGGTTATTCTGTCTGGACTAGCTGCCTTATGGGCTTTCTGGTCATCGACTGCTTCTGTAATTTCGGTGGCAGAAATTGGGGTGTCGAGAGTGGGACAGGGCTTGGGGGTAATCCCTCTGGATATGGAATTGTAGTAAATTAAATGCCAGCCTGTCTGGTGCTGCGCCGGCACACGGCGCGGACACACGGCGTTGACACACGGCGCGGACGCAAGGCGCGGTCACACGGCGCGGTCACACGGCGCGGATACACGGCGCTGACACACGGCGCGGACACACGGCGCGGGCACTCGGCGCGGACACACGGCGCGGACATACGGCGCGGACATACGGCGCGGTCACACAACGCGGACACACGGCGTGGACACACGGCGCGGACACACGGCGCGGACACACGGCGCGGACACACGGCGCAGACGGACGGCGCGGACACACGGCACGGAGACACGGCGCGGACACACGGCGCCGACACACGGCGCAGACAATCGGCGTGGTTTGAGTACCAGCTGACCGTTACATCGAAATCCGGAACAAAGGTACACATTCTGAGGCAGTTGGTAACTCACTCCTATGACTAACATGTTGTCAAATCATAATTTTTAGAAATTTAGAAATTAGAAATTCAAAAATTATTGTAGGATTATTGTATTACAGTTATATTTTTATTTATTATATTGAAACTTAATTTTAAATATTGTCATATTGAAAAAGTCTCCTACTTCACGTTAGTCGTATTACAGAACGAAATATTATTTTAAACTCCAGCTTCTCGTTTTTTAACTGTAAATAGACCGAAATTTAACTGACTGTAAATTAACCTCCACCAGGTTATTTTTTAGTTTCACTTTCTAGTTCTTCCAATACAATTATGAGAATTGGAGGTTACGGAGTTCTTCTTGAATTAGAGTCAGCAATACAAGTCCCATCCACCCCAGAATAGAAGTGACGTGATCCGAACCGCTTTCAATTTCTTCAGAATGACTGGCCACTGTAGTACTACTGGTTGTTTCCATGACATCATCCTTCCACTCTGCTGTGCTGCATGTTCCATTACAGCATTGCATCTGACACGACTCATATATATCTGAGAGCTCACTTACTAATGCATCTCTTACTGCTAACCCAAAATAGACGTCGTCTTTACGGACTTCTTCTGTCTTGGCGACTGGTAGTGCTACTGTACGGAAGTAGTTACATCCGTACTCATTCAGGGCTAGGCAATGCATCACTTTGGTGTGGCATTTCTTAACCACCATTTCAAAGGAAATCTTATCATGCTTATCCGAGTATCCCCTTAAGTGGTATGTTAAAACACCGCATATGGAACAGTAGTAATGGATTACATCCTCTTCTATAAAACGGTTGACTTTTGTATACCTCGCCACTATACTTTCATATCTATTTTGTAGATCTTTATTGGGAGAAGAAATTGTCCAGTTAAAGCCATGTGGACAATCGATACTGAAAGTAATTCGTATGAGAAATGAAACATATGCTGCGGAAATTAATTGCATTATATAGAAATTCTAATGATGGAGTTCTAATAATAATTGTTATCTATGGTATAATTAATTAACTGAGTTCGCATAAAGATTGTTATTAGGATTATCAGAGATTTTATTTCAGCAAACAACGTAGGAAGCCTAGTTAAGTGATTATTGACCCTGAAACCGCACTGCCGAGTAAATGAATAAATATTGTCTAATAGGGTTGGGCAGGAAATAATTGTTAGGGTTAGAAACACGTTCGTGGGGCTTTACACCCAAAGGAGCAAAGAGGATTAATGAAAGGAGAGGGAAGAGGTATTGTATTAACAGGAAATTTGTGTTTTAAAAGTAATTAAGTCATATGTTTTTAGGTGTGGAGACAACCCAATTTGTAAAAATTATTAAAACTTACCTTATGCCGATAGTATTGATACTAAAATATTAATTTATCATGTCAACACATCAACAAAATTATTTAGCTAAAGAATCTCGATTAAATACTCCCAGGCAATTATTTTGCGATATAAAACAAGCTGGCTCATTAGTATGGCACCTTACACTAGTAGTAGTGCCTGCCTATGCCATATAGATGTAATTACCCGTTGCCAAGTAGTGGTGAGATGATTGGACTGGTTCCAACTAATAGGCAATAGCTACTGTAGTAGTGTGCCAAGGAATGAGGGAGCTGGAAGTATAGAGTCACAATATACATTATGATAAACTTAATTACGTTTAGATCAATTAAAAACACATTTCTTAAAGCAAATCACTTGAAGTAATTAAAAACTATAATGTAAGGGGGTATGGGGATTACAGCTGTATAATTTTTAAGTATAATTATTTATATCTTATACTATAAAATAATTAATTTCCATTAAAAGTCATGTTGAAAATGCTGTTTTTACCCTAATCAACTTAATTTACTAATTAACTGCTATTATCTTAGCTTCTCGAAGGCCACACGGAAATTCAACTTGGAAAAATTCTAAACTTTTGACAAACAACATGTGTACCAAGTTTGGATAGATTTCATTGAGATTTGGCTATTAATGATTTGGTTATTAACGTTTAAAATTGGACACAACAGAACCACAGACACACCGATTGAGTTAGTGGTACCCGTATGCTAAGCTCGCGTACTTTCGTGGCTCGCCCCACAATTGAATAAGGGGTAACAAGGTGCCCTGAATCGATTGGCGGGTTGTGTTTTTGCAAAAAGACGAGGAGACGGTCGTAATGACCGGTTTAAGTAAGCGTGGGAAGCGAATTTTGAAAATCGGCTGTGATTGGCTGGCTACAGATTTTAAGTTTTTATTAATTTTATCATTTTATCAATGTTCCTCATTATGAATTTACTTAGTTGTGTGTCAAAAAATGCGCAAGACTATCCGCTTTCAATTGATATAAGCCACGAGTGAAATGATTGAGATTTAATGTTTATTTGAATGGATTGAAGATCTCTATCCTTATAATGCTAGATAAATAATCAGTCCATCGGCCAGCCGATAGGATCGGAAAGCATGGAAGTGGAATCGGCCAGCAGCCAGCATAGGGGATACCTTTGGTGGCACCTGGAAGTACATCGGCCATCCAGCATAGGGGATACTTTTTGGTGACCATCTGAAAGTCCATCGGCGAGCAGCCAGCATAGGGGATACTTTTTGGTGGCCACCTGGAAGTCCATCAGCCAGCAGCCAGCATAGGGGATACTTTTTGGTGGCCACCTGGAAGTACATCGGCCATCCAGCATAGGGGATACTTTTTGGTGACCATCTGAAAGTCCATCGGCGAGCAGCCAGCATAGGGGATACTTTTTGGTGGCCACCTGGAAGTCCATCAGCCAGCAGCCAGCATAGGGGATACTTTTTGGTGGCCACCTGGAAGTACATCGGCCATCCAGCATAGGGGATACTTTTTGGTGGCCACCTGGAAGTCCATCAGCCAGCAGCCAGCATAGGGGATACTTTTTGGTGGCCACCTGGAAGTCCATCGGCCCGTCAGCATAGGGGATACTACTACTAGGATCGGCATGCTGCATTGCAGCTGCATTTTTAAGAATGCTGTGCCGGCTTGTCAACAAAATTGCACCGCCACAACTCCCTATCACCCATGACATTTGCTAGATCATCCGCATCTTTAAGGCCAGTGTCCTTTAAGATGCGTCTCAAGAAAGTCATGGGCTGTCCACTATGCTTATTCACTCCATGAGGCTGCCAAAGTACAAGATTATGCACTGGCTGGTCCTCACGGCGAAAGCAATGTCCTGCAAAGCGGAGGCGATTTTGTTCTAGTGTCAAGCTTGGGGGAACCAATGAGACACCTCCAATGTTATATAGTGTCTGGTTGGAGATGTGTGCATTGTACTTGACACAATGAACCCGGCGTAGCATTCTTGTGAATGTGCCATCCAGAGATTTGGTGTCCTCAGCAGTTAGAGCCCAGCATGGACTCCCGTAGAGGAGTACTGGAACTACTGCTGCTCTAAATAATCGGACCTTAAGTTTCCGATTAATTCTCGGTGACTTCCAAATCCTGGAAAGCCTATTCAAGGCTGCCCATGCCTTTCCCTTACGTATTCGAAGGTCCTCACCTGACTTCCGGATCCATGATCCCAGGTAACAGAAGTCGTCCACATGCTCAAGCATACCATCCTTTGAGCTTATGCTCATCCGATCAGAGACTTGCTGAGGACTTTCAAAGTTAACTGTCAGAATTTTGGTCTTTCTGGAGTTAATAAAAAGACCAACACTAGAAGCAGCATGTTCTAATGAGCTGAGGAGCCGTTGGGCTCCCTCTAATGATTCTGAGAGTACTCCTAAGTCATCAGCAAAGTCTAGATCAGTTAGGTACTTGGCAGGATTTCCTCGACTTCTGGAGCCAGTAGGTGGAGTTATCATCACCCCATCATCATTATGATGATCTAAGGACATGCGTAGAACATAGTCAACCACAATAATAAACAAGAATGGTGCAAGTGTGTCTCCTTGGAGGACGCCCCATAACCCTTCAAATGGTTCTGTGTCACCATCAACAGTAGACACAAATGTTGTCGAACCATCGTATACTGATCTGATAGCTGCAATAATTTCATCAGGAATCCCATATAATGAAAGTATGCTGAACATACGTGAGCGAGAGACTGAATCAAAGGCCTTGAAGAAGTCAACAAAGATGACAGCCAGATGCCTGTCTTTCTTTTTTGATAATTCTTCAATTATCCTTCTAAGTGCCAAAATGGGCTCCATGGTCCCACGACCTTTACGGAACCCATTCTGATTTCCACGGAGCAGTCTCTCAATGGGATCCCTGATGCGATTTAATAGAATCCTATTGTATAGCTTTGCAGCAATCGAGATCAATGAGATTCCCCGAAAAGAACCATAGAGTGTTAGGTTGCCCTTCTTGGGAACTGGCACCAACTTATTTGTTTTCATTTCTTGTGGGACTCTTGTTGTACGGTACATGTCTACTATGATGGGATAGATGAGCTTTAAACACTCAGGTATTTTAAAGACCTCAGGGGGAACACCATCTACTCCACTGGCACGATTGGTCTTAATGCTCTTTGCAGCAGCCTTCACTTCTGCAAAGGAGATATCGCCAATGGGAATATCTGGGAGTACAGACTCAGACACCTTTACTTCTATAAAGTTATCAGGCAATACCCTGTCATTATTGAGGAGCTTTTCAAAGTGGGCTTTCCAACCATTGAGGCGATCGGCTGGTGATTCAGCCTTAACCTTGGTGGTTGGTTGGCTTTTCCGCCCAGTAAGCAGATTGATCGATTTCCATGCCTGGGATGATTGCCTGCTGTCGTCAGCATCATTGATGGCATCAACCTGTTGGTTTATTAGCTCCTGTAGATTAACAGAGTACTGCCTGTTCAGGGACCTAGATGCAGCCTTAACTGCATTCTTGGCCGCTGTAGTCTGTTTGAGTCGGGACTCTTTCTGCGCCTTATGAAGGTCATTTCGGCACTTTTGAATTTTGTTGTCAGTCCAGGGGGCCCTTTTCCTGTTTCGAGGGTATACAGGAACTGTTTCTGCAGCTGCTAACTTAACTGCTTCTGTAAAGGCAGTATAGCCCTCACAGTGATCTGCCGCCTCAGAGGCAAGAGCCTCATACCTGTTGCTCAGCTGTAGTGTGAAGCTGGATCTCACACTTGGCTGTTGCAACAGAGAGGACCAGTCATGCTGCGGCAAGGCAGATTTCGTTGTTCTGCTAGCACGCAGACTAAGTCTTACCTTGGCCACAATAAGGCGGTGATCACTGGAGAATGGTCGAAGTGTAAATGCATTACAGTCTTGTATAGAGCTCCTGTATTTCCTACGAAACAGAATATGGTCTATCTGGGACTTGTGACCACTGGGTCCACTATGAGTCCATAGCTTTCCAGTTCGCTTCTTGAACTGGGTTCCAGCCGAAAACAATCCATTTCCAGAGATAAAATCCTGAAGATGGACAGAATTTCGGTTAACACTATTGCTATAGACCCAGGGCGATGTAGGTGATTGATGCAGACTTGCATTAAAGTCTCCCAGGAATGTTAAGAATGCATGCTGATCCACTCCATCAGTAGCTGCTTGTAGATTGTGGTAGAAATTTTCCACCTCCTCTACAGGGGCAACACTAGTTGGAGAGTAGCACACAATCAGAACCACCTTAGGAAACTTCTTAGCCAGTCTTCCAGAACATGAGAAGTGGCAACGGATGATGCGGTTAGAGATTTGGTCTATTTTGTCCAATGCTGCATGTGCAGTTGGATTCATCAATAGACCAATTCCACCATTGCCACTATCATCTGCTGACGCGAGGGCGAGTCGCCAACCGCCCCCCATGTCCTTAATCAGAACCTCATCAGTCTGTTTGGTTGTTTGGTTGTGTTTTGGTGGCCACCTAGAAGTCCATCGGCCCGCCAGCATAGGGTATACTTTTTTTGGCCACCTGGAAGTCCATTGGCCCGCCAGCATAGGGGATACTTTTTGGTGGCCACCTGGAAGTCCATCGGCCAGCAGCCAGCATAGGGGATACCTTTGGTGGCCACCTGGAAGTCCATTGGCCCGCCAGCATAGGGGATACTTTTTGGTGGCCACCTGGAATTCCATCGGCCCGCCAGCATAGGGGATACTTTTTGGTGGCCACCTGGAAGTCCATCGGCCAGCCAGCATAGGGGATACTTTTTGGTGACCACCTGGAAGTCCATCGGCCAGCCAGCATAGGGTATACTTTTTGGTGACCATCTGGATGTCCATCGGCCAGCCAGCATAGGGGATACTTTTTGGTGGCCACCTGGAAGTCCATCGGTCAGCCAGCATAGAGGATACTTTTTGGTGGCCAGCTGGATGTCCATCGGCCAGCCAGCATAGGGTATACTTTTTGGTGGCCACCTGGAAGTCCATCGGTCAGCCAGCATAGGGGATACTTTTTGGTGGCCACCTGGAAGTCCATCGGTCAGCCAGCATAGGGGATACTTTTTGGTGGCCAGCTGGATGTCCATCGGCCAGCCAGCATAGGGGATACTTTTTGGTGACCACCTGGAAGTCCATCGGCCAGCAGCCAGCATAGGGGATACTTTTTGGTGGCCATCTGGATGTCCATCGGCCAGCCAGCATAGGGGATACTTTTTGGTGGCCACCTGGAAGTCCATCGGTCAGCCAGCATAGGGGATACTTTTTGGTGGCCAACTGGAAGTCCATTGGCCAGCCAGCATAGGGGATACGTTTTGGTGGCCACCTGGAGGTCCATCGGCCAGCCAGCATAGGGTATACTTTTTGGTGACCACCTGGAAGTCCATCGGACAGCATCCAGCATAGGGAATACTTTTTGGTGACCACCTGGAAGTCCATCGGACAGCATCCAGCATAGGGAATACTTTTTGGTGGCCACCTGGAAGTCCATCGGCCAGCCAGCATAGGGGATACTTTTTGGTCACCACCTGGAAGTCCATCGGCCTGCCAGCATAGGGGATACTTTTTGGTGGCCACCTGGAAGTCCATCGGCCAGCAGTCAGCATAGGGGATACTTTTTGGTGACCACCTGGAAGTCTATCGGCCAGCCAGCATAGGGGATACTTTTTGGTGGCCACCTGGAAGTCCATCGGCCAGCAGCCAGCATAGTGGATACTTTTTGGTGGCCACCTGGAAGTCCATCGGCAAGCAGCCAGCATAGGGGATACTTTTTGGTGGCCACCTGGAAGTCTATCGGCCCGCCAGCATAGGGGATACTTTTTGGTGGCCATCTGGAAGTCCATCGGCCAGCCAGCATAAGGGTACTTTTTGGTGGCCACCTGGAAGTCCATCGGCCAGCAGTCAGCATAGGGGATACTTTTTGGTGGCCACCTGGCAGTCCATCGGCCAGCAGCCAGCATAGGGGATACTTTTTGGTGACCACCTGGAAGTCCATCGGCGAGCAGCCAGCATAGGGGATACTTTTTGGTGACCACCTGGAAGTCCATCGGCGAGCAGACAGCATAGGGGATACTTTTTGGTGACTACCTGGAACTTATATTTTTGGGAAGACCTATTTTATCTTTTTGCCATTCATTTTGATATGATAACAAATCTGAATCGGTAGCTGACTTGCTGTTATCACCGGTTCCGCGGTTGTCATGGAAATGGCAAAATAACAAACATGCTGTAGTATTCTAAGAACTAATTATATATTCATCGCGTCTTTTGAAAAATATAGCTACTGGTCTTACAATTCTAAATGTGACATAAAATTCTGGAATATGATAATTGTTGCCATGGGAGCGCTGCTAAACGAAAACTGATATGTTTTAGAAAACTAGCTACCATTCTAGAACAAAATCATTATTTTAAAAACAAATTGCCATATTTTGTTTAATATTAGTTTTGGAAAATATTGATATACGGAGAGCGAAACTTGTTTTGTTATAACGGTGATATATGGTACCAAAGATATACCCATGTGTAAATTTTTCGTTTTTAACATTTTAATCTCATTCCACTCTGTTTCAAAATTATGACTTTAACAAATATTTAGGTCAATAAAAACAATCCTGATGTTACTACAATTACTTTGAGATGACAAGTAACATCTAAATGACACTACTTCTCAGGTTACCATGACTTGGTATAGATACATTGAAGATAAATCAGATGCACACTATCAAACAAATGACTTTACACCTACCACAAAAGAAAGACAGGGTGGAAACTCGACGCAAAATCCGCCTTGGCGAATTAATATCCCGCCTCAATGTTAAATTCTCAATTTAGGGAAAGGAGCATGTTACAGTGACACGATATTTTAACCATAACAATAAACTAAACACAATAGAACAGGTTACAGTTTAATTTTTTAGAGTAATCTGCTGTTATTTGCGTCGAATTTCCCCTGGAGAGGGATGAATTTTTATTGCGTCCAGTTTCCCCCCCTATCTGCAAAGGAAAGAATGTGTCGTTTAGTATTATTAACTTTAATTCATCATCATTGTTCCTAGATGATTACTGCAAATATGTTCCCTCGATAATGACATTTTTGAATACTGTAATAATTGTAGTAACATCAGGGTTGTTTTTATTGACCTAAATATTTGTTAAAGTGATCATTTTGAAACAAAGTGGAATGAGATTAAAATGTTGAAAAAGAAAAATATCTAGTAACTAACGAATAAATAATATGTAGTAATCATTACTACGGTAAAATTAACGCAACTCTATGTGACAGTATTTATCTAAAACTAGTTAGCTGTTGTTTCGTAAGATTGGATAAGAACGGATATATGTTATTGTGATATGTTAGGGTGTCCAGCTGTGCTGTGTATGTAAGACTAGTATAAAATGTAGACGTGCATATATATATCCCTACCGTGTATGTAAGACTAGTATATAATGTAGACGCGCATATATATATCCCTACCGTGTATGTAAGACCAATATATAATATTAGACGTGCATATATATATATAATATCCCTACCGTGTAAATCCTTTTATGATTAATTAATCAATATTGCGATCTTACGGAAACAGCTTCCACATTGTGAACGGAATCATAATAACATATGAAGACATGTTTACATTATCCCTTCCCTATGTACGCTATATATTATTGTAGTAATGGTTCGCTATGTAAGGAGCTCATATAATAATTTATTTAATATTGATCCGGTTTTTGAGATTAATAAAACAACGCAATAATGTATACACTACTGGGAATGTTTGGAAAGAAAATCGGGAGGTTTCAATGCTTTGTTAATGATATGCCCTATTATTATAAAATAAATTAACATACTAGCTTTTTATTTTAACAATTTTTAACTTTCTATGAACACGATACTACTACTACCACTATGATCGGCATGCTGCATTGCAGCTGCATTTTTAAGAATGCTGTGCCGGCTTGTCGATAAAATTGCGCCGCCACAACTCCCTATTACCCATGACATTTGTTAGATCATCCGCATCTTCAAGGCCAGTGTCCTTTAAGATGCGTCTCAAGAAAGTCATGGGCTGTCCACCATGCTCATTCACTCCATGAAAAAGTACAAGTAGTCCTGCCAAAGTACAAGATTATGTAGTGGCTGGTCCTCACGGCGAAAGCAATGTCCTGCAAAGCGGAGGCGATTTTTTCTAGTGTCAAGCTTGGGGGAACCAATGAGATACCTCGAATGTTATATAGTGTCTGGTTGGAGATGAGTGCATTGTAGTTGACACACTGAACCCGGCGTAGCATTTTTGTGAATGTGCCATCCAGAGATTTGGTGTCCTCAGCAGTTAGAGCCCAGCGTGGACTCCCATAGAGGAGTACTGGAACTACTGCTGCTCTAAATAATCGGACCTTAAGTTTCCGATTAATTCTCGGTAATTCTATTCAAGGCTGCCCATGCCTTTCCCTTACGTATTAAAAGGTCCTCACCTGACTTCGGGATCCATGATCCCAGGTAACAGAAGTCGTCCACATGCTCAAGCATACCATCCTTTGAGATTATGCTCATCCGATCAGAGACTTGCTGAGGACTTTCAAAGTTAACTGTCAAAATTTTGGTCTTTCTGGAGTTACTAAAAAGACCAACACTAGAAGCAGCATGTTCTAATGAGCTGAGGAGCCGTTGGGCTCCCTCTAGTGATTCTGAGAGTACTCCTAAGTCATCAGCAAAGTCTAGATCAGTTAGGTACTTGGCTGGATTTCCTCGACTTCTGGAGCCAGTAGGTGGAGTTATCATCACCCCATCATCATTATGATCATCTAAGGACATGCGTAGAACATTGTCAACCACAATTATGATTATGAACAAGAATGGTGTGAGCGTATTCAATTCCGCCACACTAACCCCCATAAAGTTGGCGTTAAGCAATATTGGGAGCTCGAGGTTGATTACCAATCAACCTCGTGTCACCCCAATAAAATGGGGGCAAGAAACCCCAGAGGACATACGCACAATAGGGGTCAGGGGTTACACCCCTGAGAGAGAGAGAGGGAATCACAGCGACAGGGGGAAACACACCCAGTGAAATGGGAGGGTGAGAAGTGAGTTATCAGCCAATGGGGGGCAAGCATCGACTGAGTAGTGTAATGCGGCCAACCGGTGCAATGTATTACCATGTCAGTGTATCATTCATTCACTCTTTAGTCAGTTAGTTAGGGTGGTACCGAGACTCTTATCACCGTCTCCGTCCACTGCCATTATATCACATTTGTACGTTACCGGTACTCATCCAATCCTGCAATCCATAAACTGTGCTTATACTCTATACATTATACATACGTTACCAACAATAACCAGAGTTAATAACACCAGGACTCTTTTCATGCACACGGCGGTGACGCGTAGTTAAGAAATCGGATAAACCGGGATCCTCGGTGGATCCCGTCATAGTGATAAGACTCACACTGCCCTGAGTTATAGAAACCTAGCAGCTGCCCTAACAGTGGAAAGATCGAGCAACTGCCCTAGTGGAAAGAACCAAGCTGCCTGTTACTGTGACTGCCAGCCACCAATCTATACTAAAGTAAAGTAAAGTTGAGTCGAGAAGGAGAAGCGACACCGCCGCGGACCCCGGACGGCGATCTAACGATCCGCGAGGCCGCGACGCGACGGTATAGACCCACGACGCCGGATCCATCGATAATAGGTGATTCGGCAATCCAAGAGGAGGGGGGCCGTCTACAACGAGAGAGTGAGTCGAGAGAAGGGAGAGACGAGTCGAGGGGGGAGAGAGACGAGTCGACACACAGCGGCGGTCGACGTGCCGAAGTCGCCGGCCAGCCACAGGCCGAGGGCGACGGACGGCCCACCGGAACGGCAATGGTGGAGCCGCCGGTACGACGCCGGACCCGGAGGGATAAAGGAGATGTCGGCGACGAGGACGTCGGGGTCAGCGACCGGCTCCGACGAGCCTACGCCGCGACCCGAAAGCAGTTGAGAGAGGCCAAAGGAGGGGCGAAGATAGACGAGGTGAGATTGAGGAAACGACTAGGTGAGTCGAACAGACATTTTGATTACCTAATGCGTTTTGGGCAGGGAGAACTAGCCGATGAGAGAGTGAAAGGGGTTGCCAGCGAACTGTTTGAACTATGGGAATGTGGGGGTATGGAACCTAGCATAGTGTACGTAGGGCCATACTTAGTCGATGCCCGGGGAGTAAAATTAGTGGGTTGGAAGAGACCTGAGGAGGGCGAATCCGAGGTTAAACCCGAGGATTCGGTCTCGTCGGTCGGAGGAAGTTCCGGGAGGCGGGGGAAAGTTAGTAGGATGGGAAGGCGACGGGAGTCCGTCGCGACCGATAAGTCTGCTACATCCTCCGCAAAAGAAAGAAGGGTGCGGGCAATAGATCTGGCGTGCCAACTCGATCTGGCGGCGCTAGACCAGAGAGAATTAGTGAGACAGTTAGAGGAAGAGAGTGCGTTAATAGAACAGGAGAAAGAGCTGGTTAGAGAGAACAGAGAGAGGGCCGAGAAGGCCACGAGAAGCTTTAAGGAGTGTGAGGAAATAGGGAGGATAGAAAGGAAGGAGCAAGAAGAGCGCGAGGCGGTGAGTGAGGCGAGAGAGCAGAATAGACGTGAAGAGCGTGAGGCGAGAGAGCAGAGTGAGCGAAAAGAGCGCGAGGCGAGACGACTGGAGAGAGTTGCGAGAGAGGTGGAATTAGCCGATCAGAGTGCGCGGGAGGATGTGGAAAGAAAGGCAATGGCGAAGCGTGTACGGGATGATTTGCATGCCCGCCTAAAAGGGGGCTTATGCAATATCAAACCAAACAGAAGCGCCGACTAGAACTGGCGCAGATGGGGCTGTCAGAGAGTGAGGCTGGCTCAGGTAGTGTTTGCGGGGAGCCAGAAGTAGTAAAAACGTCTGTTAATACCCCACTTACAAGCACCGGGCGAGAGAACCAGAACTGGTGGGGGGGGGGGGGGGGGGGGTAATAATAGTACGTTAGATAACGTTAATATTAATAGTACCGTAGTGGATAATTCTAATCAAACTTTCATTGCAGCAAATAATATTTTACCTGGTAGTAGTAATTTAGATTTAAATCCAAATAATAATATTAATTCAAATAATATAAGCACACAAAATAATTTAAATAATAATCCCGTTTCAAATTCTACTAATTCTAATAATTTAATTGATTTAACAGATAATATTGGGAATGGTGCTATTAATATGAACGTGGCGGACATGCAAACCCCTGTAGGTGGGGGCCTGGTAGGCCACGTAGTGAGTAGGCAGGAGGTGGCGGGGGTGAGAAACCCCAATGAGGGCCTGGTAGGCCACGTAGTTAGTAGGCAGGAAGTAGCGGGGTTGAGTCAACCCGATGAGGGCCTGGTAGGCCACGTAGTTAGTAGACAGGAAGTAGAGGGCCTGGTAGGCCACACAATAGCAGAGAGAGAAGCGGGGGTGAATAGACCCCGCCGCAGTACGGTTAGTGTGTCGACTAGAGAGGGGTGTAGAAGTGAAGTAAGAGATAGTGAAGTTAGATGTGGCGAGTGGGGGGGGGGGGGGGGCTACAGGCGCCCCACCACGGAAGATTAGTGGCGAGAGAGGGGGGGCAGAGAATGCCCCACAAGAGGGGTATAGAAGTGTAGTAAGAGATAGTGAAGTTAGAAGTAGCGGGTGGGGGGGGGGGGGGGGGGGGCTACGGGCGCCCCACCACAAAAGATTAGTGGCGAGAGAGGGGGGGGTAGAAAATGTCCGACAAGAGGGACGCAGAAGTATAGTAAGAGATAGTGAAGTTAGAAGTAGCGGGTGGGGGGGGGGGGGGGGGGGGCTACTGGCACCCCACCACGAGAGATTAGTAGCAAGAGAGGGGGGGGCAGAGAATGTCCCACAGGCGTCGGCGGATAATGCACGGGGCAAGTTAGACAGAGCCAGCCGGACAGAGTAGAATCAGATGTTAGCGCCGAGAGTGGGCGAGCGACGAGACGTCGAGCCCAGTCAGAAGAGAGAAGAAGATTAGTAGAGTTTAACCGAGAGGTCGAAGATAGAAGAAGTGAAGATAATAGAAGAGTCGTTGCTAGGAGCAACCGGAGAGCGAGGACGGATAGCGAGCCGTCGATAGTAGAGATGGAGTTAGGGAGTCAGTGGGGTCGAACTTCGGGAGATTGCCGTCGCCCCGGAGAAACGCACCGCACGTTAGGAGAGCCGTACAGGATGTACCGATACGAAGACGAGAGCAGGATAGGGGATCGAAGAGAAACTTCCCGACGGGATATAGCTGCCGATCGAGAGTACGGTAGTCGCGGGGAGATTCGAGATTCGCAAAGAATAAACTTCGGTTTGGAAGGGCACATGCAGACTGCAGGACATACTGTAGGCCTTACTGCACATACTATTATAGGCCATGCTGGGAGAGATAGAGTAGGCGATAGGGTAGTGCGGACGACGGGATTAAACCCGGAAGTCGCGGAGTACATACCGGTAGGTAGGCAAGAAGTGAGTAGGCCTATATCGGCACAGCAGCATGACTATAATACACAGGGACATAACATATATCCAGGGAAGGGGAGAGTTATTGCTTTTAGATGTATGGGCCCCAATATATTAACATCAACCCCAGTACCAAACATACCGGTGGGGGGGGGGGGGGGGGGGGCAGGGTGACATTCCCCCATTACAATATCAACAATATACTCGAACAGCAATAAGAACATCAAACCCCCTGGATGAGAACAGGTCGTGCGACACGGAAATATGGAGGGGGCCGTTACCCCCAATGATATATCCGACGCAACAAATAAAATCAACAGATAGGACGGGCGGACCGCACCCAACAGGAGAATCTGTACAGCATCCTTCGAACCCATTGGAAGCACAGGCAATGGGAATGGCGACGCTAATCGATGCATTAAAGACTAGGATCGAGTTACCACCAGTCGAGCCATTTAAATTTGATGGAAGTAGGCCGGAAGAATACCTGCAATTTCGGCGCATGTACAGCAACGATATATTAAGTAAGAACTTGATGCAGGCGGAGTGCCTAAAATATCTACAAGTGTATACAGGAGGCCCAGCATACGACATCGTGAGGCAGTACCAGGGCATCGAGGGCGGCTTCACGACTGCATGGCGGGCGCTAGACAGGGAATACGGACACCCAGCCAAGATCATCCGGCAAACCCTGAGAGGTATAACATCGGGTGGCCTACAGGATAACCCCGTTAGCATAAAGACCTTCGCGAACAAGGTCGAGAAGGCGTTAATCGTACTGAAGATGCTAGATGCGCCATACGAACTCAATGCATCTAATAACATCACCACGATAGCGCAGGCGCTGCCGATCTGGCTGCGGAGCAAGTGGAGGAAGATCGCCTTCTCCACTCGAGAGAAGAAAGGTGCGGAGCCGGGGCTGGAGGAAATGTCAAACTTCCTCAACTACGAAGCCGAGTTGATAACAGACCCAGTCTATAGTGAGGATAGTTTGGGGAAGGCGCCAAAGACCGAATACAACAGGCCTAAACCCGAACACAATCCTGCAGATCCATTCTCGAGAGTAATACAGTCGCTACCACATGCGGCCACACAGGGGGCTACAAGCCCACAGTTAGCTGGGAGTAGGGCCACACCGTGGCAGGGACAGAAAGAAAATAACACCATAAATAAACATAATCCCAATATACCCAGTAGGCCGAGTACAGACAACCAAAACACTAAATCGGTGGATAATGCATTTCCCTTACGTATTCGTAGGTCCTCACCTGACTTCCGGATCCATTGGTCTTAATGCTCTTTGCAGCAGCCTTCACTTCTGCAAAGGAGATATCGCCAATGGGAATATCTGGGAGTACAGACTCAGACACTTTTACTTCTATAAATTTATCAGGCAATACCTTGTCATTATTGAGGAGCTTTTCAAAGTGGGCCTTCCAACCATTGAGGCGATCGGCTGGTGATTCAGCCGTTAAGGCTGAATCGTTGGTGGTTGGTTGGCTTTTCCGACCAGTAAGCAAGTTGATCGATTTCCATGCTTGGGATGATTGCCTGATGTCGTCAGCATCATTGATGGCATCAACCTGTTGGTTTATTAGCTCCTGTAGATTAACAGAGTACTGCCTATTCAGGGACCTAGATGCAGCCTTAACTGCATTCTTGGCCGCTGTAGTCTGTTTGAGTCGGGACTCTTTCTGCGCCTTATAAAGGTCATTTCGGCACTTCTGAATGTTGTTGTCAGTCCAGTGGGCCCTTTTCCTGTTTCGAGGGTATACAGGAACTGTATCTGCAGCTGCTAACTTAACTGCTTCTGTGAAGGCAGTATAGCCCTCACAGTGATCTGCCGCCTCAGAGGCAAGAACCTCATACCTGTTACTCAGCTGTAGAGTGAAGCTGGATCTCACACTTGGCTGTTGCAACAGAGAAGACCAGTCATGCCGCGGCAAGGCAGATTTCGTTGTTCTGCTAGCACGCAAACTAAGTCTTACCTTGGCCACAATAAGGCGGTGATCACTGGAGAAGGGTCGAAGTGTAAATGCATTACAGTCTTGTATAGAGCTCCTGTATTTCCTACGAAACAGAATATGGTCTATCTGGGACTTGTGACCACTGGGTCCACTATGAGTCCATAGCTTTCCAGTTCGCTTCTTGAACTGGGTTCCAGCCGAAAATAATCCATTTCCAGAGATAAAATCCTGAAGATGGACGGAATTTCGGTTAACACTATTGCTATAGACCCAGGGCGATGTAGGTGATTGATGCAGACTTGCATTAAAGTCTCCCAGGAATCCTAAGAATGCATGCTGATCCACTCCATCAGTAGCTGCTTGTAGATTATGGTAGAAATTTTCCACCTCCTCTACAGGGGCAACACTAGTTGGAGAGTAGCACACAATCAGAACCACTTTAGGAAACTTCTTAGCCAGTCTTCCAGAACATGAGAAGTGACAACGGATGATGCGGTTAGAGATTTGGTCTATTTTGTCCAATGCTGCATGTGCAGTTGGATTCATCAATAGACCAATTCCACCATTGCCACTATCATCTGCTGAAGCGAGGGCGAGTCGCCAACCGCCCCCCATGTCTTTAATCAGAACCTCATCAGTCTGTCCAGTCTGCATTCGGTGCTCTGGAACACCCACTGCGCTAAGAGAAAGCTTATCTGCCAAGGCAGTCAGCTCACCTTGTCGCATTGGGGACCCGAGTGTTAGGGTGTTTACTGAGGCTAGTCTAGTGACTTGCGACAGATTCACCAATGGCTTTGTTGGTTGGGGTGGAACATGAGAGTAGCCTCCAACTCCAGAATCCCTCTCCCCCTCACAATCTGGCCTCCCCGGTGAACCAGGGTTTGGGCCAGAAAGGTCATCAGGAAAGGGACTTAAAGAATTGTTGGCTGCTCTCTCTCCAGTAGGGGGTGAGACAGGCAGCCGGTTAGGAGATAACTGACGCCTGTGAGCCCGATTGTGTCCGGTAATTCCACTGGCCTCTAGTGGCCGGACCTCCGCATTACTAATGTAATCCATAGTGGGGGGTTGGGGGGTGCTTTTTTGCCGAGTCAGCTCTCGGGGCAAATACCACACCCTGGTTTGCCATTCCACAGGTTGGGTGTCGCAGTGGAGTCAGATATGAGGCCCATCACCCATATCTACTCTGGCGCACATGACCCACCATTGGCTCTGCAGCTCATCTGCTGGGTCATGCCCTGTACCCCTTCTACCAGGTGCAGGTCGCAGTGAAGTGCACTCAGAGTGGACATGAGAACACTCTACTCCTGACCAGCCATAGGTAGATCACCATCTGCCTGGCCAGGCCATATACCCCTGCAGCCAAGTATATGGGTCCTTAATCCAGGACCAAGGGCGTCCTTATCCCAGAACGAAGGGGATCCTAGTTACAGGATCAGATTTGCCCTAGTAAGAGGGTCTATGCAGCTACAGGTGGCACCTCCTTTATGCTGCATGGAGGTGGCAAGTTTTCCTGATCATTGACCTAGAATACCTGACCTGACCTGCCACGATGAACACGATTGAACACGTATGAACACGTATGAACACATATTATTGTACATTGGTTGACCTATACATTCGAGACAAAATAAACTGATAATTATTTAATGTCGCCAGACTTCCTTACCTAAGTATTTAATGTCGCCAGACTTCCTTACCTTATTATTTAGTGTCGCCAGACTTCCTTACCTAATTATTTATTATCGCCAGACTTCCTTACCTAATTATTTAATGTCGCCAGACTTCCTTACCTAATTATTTATTATCGCCAGACTTCCTTACCTAATTATTTATTATCGCCAGACTTCCTTACCTAATTATATATTATCGCCAGACTTCCTTACCTAATTATTTAGTGTCACCAGACTTCCTTACCTAATTATTTATTATCGCCAGACTTCCTTACCTAATTATTTAGTGTCACCAGACTTCCTTACCTAATTATTTATTATCGCCAGACTTCCTTACCTAATTATTTATTGTCGCCAGACTTCCTTACCTAATTATTTATTATCGCCAGACTTCCTTACCTAATTATTTAATGTCGCCAAACTTCCTTACCTAATTATTTATTATCGCCAGATTTCCTTACCTATTTATTTATTATCGCCAGACTTCCTTTCCTAATTATTTATTATCGCCAGACTTCCTTACCTAATTATTTATTATCGCCAGACTTCCTTACCTGATTATTTAGGGTCGCCAGACTTCCTTACCTAATTATTTATTATCGCCAGACTTCCTTACCTAATTATTTATTATCGCCAGACTTCCTTACCTAATTATTTATTATTGCCAGATTTCCTTACCTGATTATTTATTATCGCCAGACTTCCTTACCTAATTATTTATTATCGCCAGACTTCCTTACCTAATTATTTATTATCGCCAGACTTCCTTACCTAATTATTTAATGTCGCCAGACTTCCTTACCTAATTATTTATTATCGCCAGACTTCCTTACCTAATTATTTATTATCGCCAGACTTCCTTACCTAATTATTTAATGTTGCCAGACTTCCTTACCTAATTATTTATTATCGCCAGACTTCCTTACCTAATTATTTAATGTCGCCAGACTTCCTTACCTAATTATTTATTATCGCCAGACTTCCTTACCTAATTATTTATTATCGCCAGACTTCCTTACCTAATTATTTATTATCGCCAGACTTCCTTACCTAATTATTTAATGTCGCCAGACTTCCTTACCTAATTATTTATTATCGCCAGACTTCCTTACCTAATTATTTATTATCGCCAGACTTCCTTACCTAATTATTTAATGTTGCCAGACTTCCTTACCTAATTATTTAATGTCGCCAGACTTCCTTACCTAATTATTTAGGGTCGCCAGACTTCCTTACCTAAATATTTAATGTCGCCAGACTTCTTTACCTAATTATTTATTATCGCCAGACTTCCTTACCTAATTATTTATTATCGCCAGACTTCCTTACCTAATTATTTAGGGTCGCCAGACTTCCTTACCTAATTATTTATTGTCGCCAGACTTCCTTACGTAATTATTTATTATCGCCAGACTTCCTTACCTAATTATTTATTATCGCCAGACTTCCTTACCTAATTATTTAGGGTCGCCAGACTTCCTTACCTAATTATTTATTGTCGCCAGACTTCCTTACGTAATTATTTATTATCGCCAGACTTCCTTACCTAATTATTTATTATCGCCAGACTTCCTTACCTAATTATTTAGGGTCGCCAGACTTACTTACCTAATTATTTATTGTCGCCAGACTTCCTTACCTAATTATTTATTATCGCCAGACTTCCTTACGTAATTATTTATTATCGCCAGACTTCCTTACCTAATTATTTATTATCGCCAGACTTCCTTACCTAATTATTTATTATCGCCAGACTTCCTTACCTAATTATTTATTATCGCCAGACTTCCTTACCTAATTATTTATTGTCGCCAGACTTCCTTACCTAATTATTTATTATCGCCAGACTTCCTTACCTAATTATTTATTATCGCCAGACTTCCTTACCTAATTATTTATTGTCGCCAGACTTCCTTACCTAATTATTTATTATCGCCAGACTTCCTTACCTAATTATTTATTATCGCCAGACTTCCTTACCTAATTATTTATTGTCGCCAGACTTCCTTACCTAATTATTTATTATCGCCAGACTTCCTTACCTAATTATTTATTATCGCCAGACTTCCTTACCTAATTATTTATTGTCGCCAGACTTCCTTACCTAATTATTTATTATCGCCAGACTTCCTTACCTAATTATTTATTATCGCCAGACTTCCTTACCTAATTATTTATTGTCGCCAGACTTCCTTACCTAATTATTTATTATCGCCAGACTTCCTTACCTAATTATTTATTGTCGCCAGACTTCCTTACCTAATTATTTATTATCGCCAGACTTCCTTACCTAATTATTTATTATCGCCAGACTTCCTTACCTAATTATTTAATGTCGCCAGACTTCCTTACCTAATTATTTATTATCGCCAGACTTCCTTACCTAATTATTTATTGTCGCCAGACTTCCTTACCTAATTATTTATTATCGCCAGACTTCCTTACCTAATTATTTATTATCGCCAGACTTCCTTGCCTAATTATTTAATGTTGCCAGACTTCCTTACCTAATTACTTATTATCGCCAGACTTCCTTACCTAATTATTTAGGGTCGCCAGACTTCCTTACCTAATTATTTATTGTCGCCAGACTTCCTTACCTAATTATTTATTGTCGCCAGACTTCCTTACGTAATTATTTATTATCGCCAGACTTCCTTACCTAATTATTTATTATCGCCAGACTTCCTTACCTAATTATTTATTATCGCCAGACTTCCTTACCTAATTATTTAATGTTGCCAGACTTCCTTACCTAATTATTTATTATCGCCAGACTTCCTTACCTAATTATTTATTATCGCCAGACTTCCTTACCTAATTATTTAATGTTGCCAGACATCCTTACCTAATTATTTATTATCGCCAGACTTCCTTACCTAATTATTTAGGGTCGCCAGACTTCCTTACCTAATTATTTATTATCGCCAGATTTCCTTACCTAATTATTTATTGTCGCCAGACTTCCTTACCTAATTATTTATTGTCGCCAGACTTCCTTACGTAATTATTTATTATCGCCAGACTTCCTTACCTAATTATTTATTATCGCCAGACTTCCTTACCTAATTATTTATTATCGCCAGACTTCATTAACTAATTATTTATTATCGCCAGACTTCCTTACCTAATTATTTATTATCGCCAGACTTCCTTACCTAATTATTTAATGTTGCCAGACTTCCTTACCTAATTATTTATTATCGCCAGACTTCCTTACCTAATTATTTAATGTTGCCAGACTTCCTTACCTAATTATTTATTATCGCCAGACTTCCTTACCTAATTATTTATTATCGCCAGACTTCCTTACCTAATTATTTATTATCGCCAGACTTCCTTACTTAATTATTTATTATCGCCAGACTTCCTTACCTAATTATTTAATGTCGCCAGACTTCCTTACCTAATTATTTATTATCGCCAGACTTCCTTACCTAATTATTTAATGTCGCCTGACTTACTTACCTAATTATTTATTGTCGCCAGACTTCCTTACCTAATTATTTATTGTCGCCAGACTTCCTTACGTAATTATTTATTATCGCCAGACTTCCTTACCTAATTATTTATTATCGCCAGACTTCCTTACCTAATTATTTATTATCGCCAGACTTCCTTACTTAATTATTTATTATCGCCAGACTTCCTTACCTAATTATTTAATGTCGCCAGACTTCCTTACCTAATTATTTATTATCGCCAGACTTCCTTACCTAATTATTTAATGTCGCCTGACTTACTTACCTAATTATTTAGGGTCGCCAGACTTCCTTACCTAATTATTTATTGTCGCCAGACTTCCTTACGTAATTATTTATTATCGCCAGACTTCCTTACCTAATTATTTATTATCGCCAGACTTCCTTACCTAATTATTTAGGGTCGCCAGACTTACTTACCTAATTATTTATTGTCGCCAGACTTCCTTACCTAATTATTTATTATCGCCAGACTTCCTTACGTAATTATTTATTATCGCCAGACTTCCTTACCTAATTATTTATTATCGCCAGACTTCCTTACCTAATTATTTATTATCGCCAGACTTCCTTACCTAATTATTTATTATCGCCAGACTTCCTTGCCTAATTATTTAATGTTGCCAGACTTCCTTACCTAATTACTTATTATCGCCAGACTTCCTTACCTAATTATTTAGGGTCGCCAGACTTCCTTACCTAATTATTTATTGTCGCCAGACTTCCTTACCTAATTATTTATTGTCGCCAGACTTCCTTACGTAATTATTTATTATCGCCAGACTTCCTTACCTAATTATTTATTATCGCCAGACTTCCTTACCTAATTATTTATTATCGCCAGACTTCCTTACCTAATTATTTAATGTTGCCAGACTTCCTTACCTAATTATTTATTATCGCCAGACTTCCTTACCTAATTATTTATTATCGCCAGACTTCCTTACCTAATTATTTAATGTTGCCAGACATCCTTACCTAATTATTTATTATCGCCAGACTTCCTTACCTAATTATTTAGGGTCGCCAGACTTCCTTACCTAATTATTTATTATCGCCAGATTTCCTTACCTAATTATTTATTGTCGCCAGACTTCCTTACCTAATTATTTATTGTCGCCAGACTTCCTTACGTAATTATTTATTATCGCCAGACTTCCTTACCTAATTATTTATTATCGCCAGACTTCCTTACCTAATTATTTATTATCGCCAGACTTCATTAACTAATTATTTATTATCGCCAGACTTCCTTACCTAATTATTTATTATCGCCAGACTTCCTTACCTAATTATTTAATGTTGCCAGACTTCCTTACCTAATTATTTATTATCGCCAGACTTCCTTACCTAATTATTTAATGTTGCCAGACTTCCTTACCTAATTATTTATTATCGCCAGACTTCCTTACCTAATTATTTATTATCGCCAGACTTCCTTACCTAATTATTTATTATCGCCAGACTTCCTTACTTAATTATTTATTATCGCCAGACTTCCTTACCTAATTATTTAATGTCGCCAGACTTCCTTACCTAATTATTTATTATCGCCAGACTTCCTTACCTAATTATTTAATGTCGCCTGACTTCCTTACCTAATTATTTATTATCGCCAGACTTCCTTACTTAATTATTTATTATCGCCAGACTTCCTTACCTAATTATTTAGGGTCGCCAGACTTCCTTACCTAATTATTTATTGTCGCCAGACTTCCTTACCTAATTATTTATTATCGCCAGACTTCCTTACCTAATTATTTAGGGTCGCCAGACTTCCTTACCTAATTATTTATTATCGCCAGACTTCCTTACCTAATTATTTATAATCGCCAGACTTCCTTACCTAATTATTTATTATCGCCAGACTTCCTTACCTAATTATTTAATGTTGCCAGACTTCCTTACCTATTTATTTATTATCGCCAGACTTCCTTACCTAATTATTTATTATCGCCAGACTTCCTTACCTAATTATTTAATGTTGCCAGACTTCCTTACCTAATTATTTATTATCGCCAGACTTCCTTACCTAATTATTTAGGGTCGCCAGACTTCCTTACCTAATTATTTATTATCGCCAGATTTCCTTACCTAATTATTTATTGTCGCCAGACTTCCTTACCTAATTATTTATTGTCGCCAGACTTCCTTACGTAATTATTTATTATCGCCAGACTTCCTTACCTAATTATTTATTATCGCCAGACTTCCTTACCTAATTATTTATTATCGCCAGACTTCCTTACCTAATTATTTATTATCGCCTGACTTCCTTACCTAATTATTTAATGTTGCCAGACTTCCTTACCTAATTATTTATTATCGCCAGACTTCCTTACTTAATTATTTATTATCGCCAGACTTCCTTACCTAATTATTTATTGTCGCCAGACTTCCTTACCTAATTATTTATTATCGCCAGACTTCCTTACCTAATTATTTATTATCGCCAGACTTTCTTACCTAATTATTTAGGGTCGCCAGACTTCCTTACCTAATTATTTATTGTCGCCAGACTTCCTTACCTAATTATTTATTATCGCCAGACTTCCTTACCTAATTATTTATTGTCGCCAGACTTCCTTACCTAATTATTTATTATCGCCAGACTTCCTTACCTAATTATTTAATGTCGCCAGACTTCCTTACCTAATTATTTATTATCGCCAGACTTCCTTACCTAATTATTTATTGTCGCCAGACTTCCTTACCTAATTATTTATTATCGCCAGACTTCCTTACCTAATTATTTATTATCGCCAGACTTCCTTACCTAATTATTTAATGTCGCCAGACTTCCTTACCTAATTATTTATTATCGCCAGACTTCCTTACCTAATTATTTATTATCGCCAGACTTCCTTACCTAATTATTTATTATCGCCAGACTTCCTTACCTCTTCGTTTTGACGCTTTTTCTGTAACGGATGAGACTGCAATCGTATCACAATCATTCGACAATAAATATTAATTTAACTAAAATCTGTACTTTGTGGAACCATTGACTAAATTTGTGGAACCTTTGACCCAATTTGTGGAACCTTTGAGCCAATTTGTGGAACCTTTGACCCAATTTGTGGAACCTTTGACCCAATTTGTGGAACCTTTGAGCCATTTTGTGGAACATTTGACCCAATTCTTTTAAACTAGAACCATTTTGTGCAAGCCTGACCCCGTTGTGAGAGATGGGTAAGCGGAATTTTTTTAAATTTGTTTGGTTAGGAAACTTTGGAATAATGGCGTGTTCGCGGTCAGGGGATGTTCTTAAGTTCTTTGGCGGCCCTTCATGTCTGTCACGGGATTAGGAATAACGGTGTATATTTGAGAAGGATGAATGAATTAATTAGTTAATTAGCACAGTAGGGTAGCATAGCGGAGCGAATAAATTAAGCTATCATATGTTTTAATTAGACGCGGTTCTTCCTATTATTGAGTAGGCCTTGTGATAAATTTACTGTATTCGCTACACTGAGCGATTTTTATAACTTTTTGGGTACTTTATATTCCCTTTTCAATAAGATCTGACTGGTAGCAGGGCATCCCTTCTCGGGACGCAAGTGCACTCTAAATGAAAATGTAAGCGGTACATCGTTAGAGAGTTGAGTAATAGAACATGCGCCTTAAACCCTAACAATTAGGTTATTGTGGTGCATTGCCGAATCCAGCACCTGTCTGAGATGACAAAAGATTAACATTAAAGACTGATTGAGGTGGCCCTGCAGTGGTTGGGATTGTTCGATTGTTCTGACAATAGCTACTGTTTAAATAATGCTTTGAGTTTTTGTTTAACGCAACATTTTCAAGGTTAATCACGTAATTGTGCTGAAGGTTATCTCCCTTTCTTTGTACTTGTATCTAGGAAATCGGAAAATAATCTTTGCGTTTCGTATAAATGGGTCTTAATTTGACAAATCAAGTAACGAAGGAATTACTATGTTTATGGGAATTGGTAGAGAGGGACCCCATTGTATCAGTGTGAGCATTGTGACCTCATCAAAGTGCATTGTAGGGCTTATTTGGCGTCGCCATTCATTAGGCCAAAATACATTGATTTTATGGCCTAAACAGGAATAACAGGATTCTAAGATCATATCCAGGGTGGAATGGGGATGGGGGAGGGGGGGGGGGGGGGGGGATACTGTCAATCGCATAACGACGCATCCCTAATCGTCGGTTCTGAGTGAGCAGCACATGATGGGTGGTGACCTCAAACCAACCAATAATACAGCACAGGGCTCTTAGTCATTCGTCTGTGTTAACTACCGCTATGCGAAGTTACAGTGCAGCATAATATGGAGGGAGTGTGTATTTGGTATTTTATGTGGCCTAAAGAACCAGGCTACACAATGGGGGAGGCTCATGTGCTGAACCTCCTCCTGTCTACTGTCCTGTCTACTATTTTCGGAATTTTAACAAGTTTGCGAGAAAAATCTGTTCAAATGAATGGATTTGCCATTCAGATTCAATACATTCCGAAACTAATCAAACGAACTACCAACTTTAATAAGAGTTTGTATTGCAAAGAGCAGAAACGTAATTCTCTCACTTCAGTATTGATTGACACTTTTTAACACAATCGGTAACAATCTGCGGCGGGGAAAAAGAAAACCAACATGGATATTTACCGCAGGATTATTTAATCCAGTGGACCAGTAAAACTTAGATAAATCGAAGTTGAGTGGTTAGTGCGTACCGGTAAGGCCTACTACTGCTACTCGCTAACAATACTCAATCCACTTCTCCTCCCCCTATCAATGCGACACACGGCACTCACCAACCATTGTCGCAACCGCGGCTCCCATTCTATCAACGCACACCGCATGAAGAGCTATAGTATCACCGTTTACCTCATGGGTTATTCATGGGCCGGTACATTCGTTCGTGGTGTCAGTCACGCCGCTAACAGCCCCTTCATCCGCAGGTGCGCAAACCTACTGAATTCGTTTAAATCGGAACGGTTCCCGTATGAGACAATCATGGACGCGCCACGCGATCAAGTAAAACATCAAACATTTTCTTTATCTTTCCCCACTGAGATAGACGTGAATACTAAATGCTGTCACCTGTGTTTTAAGCGGGTGATATGAGTCGTAAACGTTGTATTCAGTTTGGGTTCTCAGCTTTGTAGCTATTCGTTATCAGTAGTTTTGTATGCATCGGTAAATCTCTGAGGTACCCGCCGGAAAGCTTCGGTATAAAACCGTTTTAACAAATTGTCGAATAATTTGGTTTCATTTGTAGAGTAATTTATTCATAGGAAAGTTACAGGGAATGATACGATCCCGCATAGTCACAGCTAAACATGTTATGTTATTTTAATTTTACAACAACAGTTTTTATAAATATAACTAACGTTTTGCACACTCAAAAATAGATTATTTGTATTTTTATCTCACACATGGTAATTATAAGGGGCATACACTTTGGTTTATAGTGTGGCTAGTATTATTATACGGTGGCTTTACCGGAATTTGGGGATAAATAGGTGATAAAAATGCCTGTTTTTTGCATCTGCGAAGAGGATATTTAATCGATGTTAAAGCGATTATCTCATTGCGACACACAGGAATTCGGGATTAAGATAATACTACATTCATTCCACGGCATGATGTATGTTTGGAGACTGGTTTTAAAAATATATCTTTTATGCAAAGAAAATTTTCGATTGAATAGTATTATTAGTATTCACAGAGAATTGGCGTATTTATATGTATTTTATGTTATTTTATTTATACACTAATGTACAGGAATCAGCGCCCATTTAGTAAAGGGGGTACCCGTTCCATCCACCTCTTTTATTGGCAGATCAAATTAGAATGATCTGTCCCTAATATATAGGCTATTGTACCCGGCAGCCCTAGTAAGAAGCAAGAACGACAGAAGTCGTGTATCAGCTGTGCGGATTAATTGAGGCCCGAAACGGCGTTAAACTGACCAGATATAATATCATTATATTAATTTATTCAACAATATTCACGGTTCTATAATTCGTAGAAATGAATTCATCGGGGCGGACGAGTTATTCTAGAATCTTACGAGGTCATCGTATACAGTTGGGTGAATCCCATCAGTGTACGTAATCCCATCATGGCTACCTACAACGGGAATGCAGCCTGAGTATCTTTTATAATTACCATTTTTATTGTGTTCAATCATGGATGTCTGTTGAGTGTAAATGATAATTCAATTTCCGAAACCACAACAAAGGAGAAATTATTTCCCGTCCAAATTTTATAGCTAAATTTGTGGTAATTATAACGACAACGTATAGAATATATTGTGGAATTAATCCCATGGCAACCACCTGGCAACAACCATTTTTCGTAAGTTTTTTTTAAATAATAATAATGTGCACAACAAATTCTTTGCACATTTTTAAATACACATAATGTAATTTTATTTTTTAAATATAATATTAAAATAATTATTTGACCAGATCAGCATTTTGGACGAACACATAGAGACAGGATGGACAGACGACAAGACAGTCTGTAACCAGAGTAACCAGCATATGGGTTTCATTTAGCTCCATTTTATTTACTGTATGCCATTACTTGCCGTTATTGAGGCCAAAAATGTGATAAAAGATGTTTGTCCTTCATTCTCAACGGAATTTTAAATTTTAATCTTTAATTTTTATATTTTTACGAACTTTTAATTTATTTTACGCATTTAAAGGGTACAGCTTAGCAAATTAGGCATTGACAGACTTCGAGGCGAGGTGGGATCGAACTGGCGACCTCCAGATTGGAAGACTGACGTCGCGAACATTGCTTATCGCAAAAACATTACGTAGGTTAAAGTTATCTACACACTAACAAAAACAAATGGCAGCTACATAATACATATTCTTACATTCTACATTCCCGTAGTACCGACCAACCAACTAACTAACTCACTACTAGTGCCTACCGTAACGGTTCTAACCGACGACAACAAAAATGCCAAATTAACGACTCAGAAAGCAGGTTAAAGAAAGTTAGCGATGGTAAACGCGATAAACGTAAACCAGCCTGTAGGACGGCATTGCGATAAACACATTATTGATCTGGCAATGGACATTGAGATCAATACTCGCCTCTATCAACTTATAAAACCACTAATTTTCTCCGCCATTATCTCAAACCGGGGCTCAATTGGGCCCTATTCGGGGGGAAGGAAATAGCGGGTTTTAGATAAGGGCGGTCAATAGTTTGAGAGTAAGTTTCGCTGTAGGACGCTCGCTATCACCACCACCTTTCGCCTGCACAATGCTGGGACTAGTGTCTACATGAGACTTCCGCGATCACTCCCGTCCTAATCGGATTATTAGGAATAAATCTACAGTTAACTCCCCATTATCAGTCAGTAACTCGCAATCAGGGTCAGCAATTGTGAATGTTAAATATCTTTCGGAGTTTGTGTCACTGTAGTTACTGAGTGTCACTGTAGTTACTGTGTGTCACTGTAGTTACTGTGTGTCACTGTAGTTACTGAGTGTCACTGTAGTTACTGTGTGTCACTGTAGTTACTGTGTGTCACTGTAGTTACTGAGTGTCACTGTAGTTACTGTGTGTCACTGTAGTTACTGTGTGTCACTGTAGTTACTGTGTGTCACTGTAGTTACTGTGTGTCACTGTAGTTACTGTGTGTCACTGTAGTTACTGTGTGTCACTGTAGTTACTGTGTGTCACTGTAGTTACTGTGTGTCACTGTAGTTACTGTGTGTCACTGTAGTTACTGTGTGTCACTGTAGTCTTACTGTGTGTCACTGTAGTTACTGTGTGTCACTGTAGTTACTGTGTGTCACTGTAGTTACTGAGTGTCACTGTAGTCTTACTGTGTGTCACTGCAGTTACTGTGTGTCACTGTAGTCTTTCTGTGTGTCACTGTAGTTACTGTGTGTCACTGTAGTTACTGTGTGTCACTGTAGTCTTACTGTGTGTCACTGTAGTTATACTGTGTGTCACTGTAGTTACTGTGTGTCACTGTAGTTCATGTGTGTCACTGTAGTTACTGTGTGTCACTGTAGTTACTGTGTGTCACTGTAGTTACTGTGTGTCACTATAGTTACTGTGTGTCACTGTAGTTACTGTGTGTCACTGTAGTTACTGTGTGTCACTGTAGTTACTGTGTGTAACTGTAGTTACTGTGTGTCACTGTAGTTACTGTGTGTCACTGTAGTTACTGTGTGTCACTGTAGTTACTGTGTGTCACTATAGTTACTGTGTGTCACTGTAGTTACTGTGTGTCACTGTAGTTACTGTGTGTCACTGTAGTTACTGTGTGTCACTGTAGTTACTGTGTGTCACTGTAGTTACTGTGTGTCACTGTAGTTACTGTGTGTCACTGTAGTTACTGTGTGTCACTATAGTTACTGTGTGTCACTGTAGTTACTGTGTGTCACTGTAGTTACTGTGTGTCACTGTAGTTACTGTGTGTAACTGTAGTTACTGTGTGTCACTGTAGTTACTGTGTGTCACTGTAGTTACTGTGTGTCACTGTAGTTACTGTGTGTCACTATAGTTACTGTGTGTCACTGTAGTTACTGTGTGTCACTGTAGTTACTGTGTGTCACTGTAGTTACTGTGTGTCACTGTAGTTACTGTGTGTCACTGTAGTTACTGTGTGTAACTGTAGTTACTGTGTGTCACTGTAGTTACTGTGTGCCACTGTAGTCTTACTGTGTGTCACTGTAGTTACTGTGTGCCACTGTAGTTACTGTGTGTCACTGTAGTTACTGTGTGTCACTATAGTTACTGTGTGTCACTGTAGTTACTGTGTGTCACTGTAGTTACTGTGTGTCACTGTAGTTACTGTGTGTCACTGTAGTTATACTGTGTGTCACTGTAGTTACTGTGTGTAACTGTAGTTACTGTGTGTCACTGTAGTTACTGTGTGTCACTGTAGTTACTGTGTGTCACTGTAGTTACTGTGTGTCACTGTAGTTACTGTGTGTCACTGTAGTTACTGTGTGTCACTATAGTTACTGTGTGTCACTGTAGTTACTGTGTGTCACTGTAGTTACTGTGTGTCACTGTAGTTACTGTGTGTCACTGTAGTCTTACTGTGTGTCACTGTAGTTACTGTGTGTCACTGTAGTTACTGTGTGTAACTGTAGTTACTGTGTGTCACTGTAGTTACTGTGTGTCACTGTAGTTACTGTGTGCCACTGTAGTCTTACTGTGTGTCACTGTAGTTACTGTGTGTCACTGTAGTTACTGTGTGTCACTGTAGTTACTGTGTGTCACTGTAGTTACTGTGTGTCACTGTAGTTACTGTGTGTCACTGTAGTTACTGTGTGTCACTGTAGTTACTGTGTGTCACTGTAGTTACTGTGTGTCACTGTAGTTACTGTGTGTCACTGTAGTTACTGTGTGTCAATGTAGTTACTGTGTGTCACTGTAGTTATACTGTGTGTCACTGTAGTTACTGTGTGTCACTGTAGTTACTGTGTGTCACTGTAGTTACTGTGTGTCAATGTAGTTACTGTGTGTCAATGTAGTTACTGTGTGTCACTGTAGTTATACTGTGTGTCACTGTAGTTACTGTGTGTCACTGTAGTTACTGTGTGTCACTGTAGTTACTGTGTGTCACTGTAGTTACTGTGTGTCACTGTAGTTACTGTGTGTCAATGTAGTTACTGTGTGTCACTGTAGTTACTGTGTGTCACTGTAGTTACTGTGTGTCACTGTAGTTACTGTGTGTCACTGTAGTTACTGTGTGTCACTATAGTTACTGTGTGTCACTGTAGTTACTGTGTGTCACTGTAGTTACTGTGTGTCACTGTAGTCTTACTGTGTGTCACTGTAGCTACTGTGTGTCACTGTGGTTACTGTGTGTCACTGTAGTTACTGTGTGTCACTGTAGTTACTGTGTGTCACTGTAGTTACTGTGTGTCACTGTAGTTACTGTGTGTCACTGTAGTTACTGTGTGTCACTGTAGTTACTGTGTGTCACTATAGTTACTGTGTGTCACTGTAGTTACTGTGTGTCACTGTAGTTACTGTGTGTCACTGTAGTTACTGTGTGTCACTGTAGTTACTGTGTGTCACTGTAGTTACTGTGTGTCACTGTAGTTACTGTGTGTCACTGTAGTTACTGTGTGTCACTGTAGTCTTACTGTGTGTATTAGTATTCCTGAGATTTATTCTCATTGTATTTTTAGGGTAATAATAACGGATGTCTCCCGATGTAAACAAGACAAATTTTAACATAGATAAACTATAATACAGTAATAGTAAATAGTAAATCAAGTAACATCGTAAATGCAAAAAAAATAAAAATAAATAAATGAGCTAATTTTTATAAGCCAGAAAGTAGTCGAGAACTTTAATTATTATGGTACAACAAGAGTATTCGAAAAATACAGATGGTACACAATAATACAGATGGTAAAACAATAACATAGGTGGGTAAAATAATAATACAATACAGATGGTAAAATAAAACAATAATACAGGTAGGTAAAGCAATAATACAGTAATAATATAATTATTGATTACATGGGAAAAAGTAGAACATTTTCGCGCTCTAATTTTGAGTTGTTCTCAAAAGTAGAACGTTCTACGTGTTCTCCGTGAAAATGATATACGTTTTTTTCCCATGTAATACGTAATTTTATTCTTGACTTTAGTTCTTGACTTGATTTTATATGTAACAGCGATTCAAATTATTGTACTCTTCAACTCCTGATTTTGCTGTAAATAATTTTTGTTAAATAATTTAGTGTTCTCGAATATATATTACGTAACTAGAGAGCTATAAGTCAGCGCAACTACAAGGCATTATTGGTGGCGTGACTCCTAGAAATGGGGTTAATAAGCTACACCGACAACAGTTTTATAAGCGAATTCTATAAGACCCCCCCCCCCCCCCCCCCCCCCTCTACCTCAATAATGGCAATAGACCCACAATGATTGCAGTTTGAGGTATAAAAAATAGATCATCAGTCAAAACTGGGTTTAATCGCTGGAAAAAAAAAAGAGATTTATAAGTGCGCGGCCGCAGCTAATTAAAACCCTTTTGCCTTGAAATCTAATTGTGAGCGATTCATTGTATAAAGTAATTTCAATATAAAGTTTACTATAAAGTATACTTCTTGATTCCATTGTGCGATTGCACTAAGAGCATGGAGGCTGCTAAGGCTATAACCACTAGTCTTAATATATGCCTATGTAATACTTTTTTTTTTTTTTTACTTTACAAGCCTCATTTATTCACAAAATAATAAAAACCTTCAGAAATACAAACACAATTATAGGCACTATAACAAACAATTAAAAACAGTAATTACAGAAACGCGGGAAATTTAAAAACTTAAACAACAACAAACAGGTAAACTGCACCACCACCAAACAGCCTGTAACCTATATAAACATGCCTGCGCCTGGCTCTGAGTCGGCGTTCGCTAACACGATGGAGGTGTCAGCGACATCTGCTGCTCGTACCGGTCTCTTGGCGGCAGACCGGAACCCCCGCAGACACATTAGGGATGACCTGAGGAGAGCGAAGCTAATTCGTCGCCGCACCCACGAGATGCACTCCGGGTATGGGATCTGCCGCTTCTCTGCCAGTTTTAAAGCGAGGCGCTTGATAAACTGGCGACACAGCGGCGCCATTCCTCCGAAAGCCGAGAAGATGAGAGGAGCCTATGCCTATGTAATACAGTATATATTTTATTGTGCATTACGGTATGTTTTCACACAGTACACGGTGTGTTGTACTAATAACTTAATTGTGCCGTTGTTTATGTTTTAATTTTCATGATTCTATTTTTACCTAAATAAAGCCGCCGGGGCATTATACCGGATATGGAATGATCACCAGTGGCATTGCGCGTCCCGTGTACAAGACTCGCAATAATAAAGCGAATATAGCTGTATTCGGTATAAAGGATTTATTATAAATAGGACAAGAAGATGCCATCCTATCGGATAATAGTATCTTGTTTATCCTACTTTAAGTTTACAAATTCAGACGACCACCGTTGCTCTATCCATCTGGACAACATTAACCTACCAGTTACACATTAGATACTGTTCTATATGTTATCTTTCAACTCAAAATATGCATGAAAATCAATTAAAAAGCCTCGCGCACAGGAAAACATGTCAAATTAGAACCGCCTAGGCGTACCGAAATTTGACCCAGCAAGGGATTGAAACAAGACAAGAGTCATATATGGTAGCCAGTAGCCTCATTGGAGCTCCATTCACAATCAAAGTTCCCTTATATGCATCATTGATAGAAAATAGATACAGTGAACAGCCGTTAGGTGGTGCTACACTACAGTGATGGCTTCGGTAACTCACGCTGCAGTTTTAGTAACTGGTGTAGGACGAAGGTCGCATCATCAATAATAATAACAAAATACTTATATAACGCCCTTTACGTCCGCCACCACACATAGAATGATAATTGATGTTAACGACATACTGACTAACAGGGGGTTGGTATGTATATATTAAACCACACCACACATAGACGCGCTCAGCGGCTCGTTGAGACTATTACATATTTACAGTAAGACGGTCGGTCTTGGGACGTTAGTGCCCGCGAGACGTTAGTGACCGCGAGACGTTAGTGCCCGCGAGACGTTAGTGCCCGCGAGACGTTAGTGCCCGCGAGACGTTAGTGACCGCGAGACGTTAGTGCCCGCGAGACGTTAGTGCCCGCTAGACGTTAGTGCCCGCGAGACGTTAGTGACCGCTAGACGTAGTGCCCGCGAGACGTTAGTGCCCGCGAGACGTTAGTGCCCGCGAGACGTTAGTGCCCGCGAGACGTTAGTGACCGCTAGACGTTAGTGCCCGCGAGACGTTAGTGCCCGCGAGACGTTAGTGCCCGCGAGACGTTAGTGACCGCGAGACGTTAGTGCCCGCGAGACGTTAGTGCCCGCTAGACGTTAGTGCCCGCGAGACGTTAGTGACCGCTAGACGTAGTGCCCGCGAGACGTTAGTGCCCGCGAGACGTTAGTGCCCGCGAGACGTTAGTGCCCGCGAGACGTTAGTGCCCGCTAGACGTTAGTGCCCGCGAGACGTTAGTGCCCGCGAGACGTTAGTGCCCGCGAGACGTTAGTGCCTGCGAGACGTTAGTGCCCGCTAGACGTTTGTGCCCGCTAGTATATGTAATACACCGGGCCAGGAAGATATTTCCCGCTTCTTTAGTTCCGGCTGAGCTGACGCAAACGAGTCGTTACTTTCTTCAAATTTGTAAATGACAAACTTCCAGTCTTTAGTTCCCGCACCTCGTTAAATTCAACCGTTTTACTTTCAACTTGAATCTTTTATGGTTAAAAAAATAATTTAATTAACCTCAGCTAGAAATGGTAGCATTTACAGTATATTATTTGGTTTTGCGGTAAACTCTTCAAGGAATGAGGATTAAGTGTTTGATTGTTTATACTCCTCAACTATCTTTGGAAATTAAAAAATACAAATCAAAAGGTTTCATTTACTACAAAACTATAAAAAAACATCTCCAAATTTTTTAATTTAATTTAATTTCATACATACTATGATATACAAAGTACATAGTAGCACAGCCAAAACAAATAAGTAGGCATATATATATGTATAGCACAAAAGAAAATATATATTTGTATATAAAGATTAAACGAGATAATTAATTAATTAATTGCAATATTCAATTTAACATATTATATTGTACTTATTAATAGCATGGATGTTGGACGGATCCATCATGGATGTTGGACGGATCCCTCATGGATGTTGGACGGATCCATCATGGATGTTGGACGGATCCATCATGGATGTTGGACGGATCCCACATGGATGTTGGACGGATCCATCATGGATGTTGGACGGATCCCACATGGATGTTGGACGGATCCATCATGGATGTTGGACGGATCCATCATGGATGTTGGACGGATCCCACATGGATGTTGGACGGATCCATCATGGATGTTGGACGGATCCCACATGGATGTTGGACGGATCCATCATGGATGTTGGACGGATCCATCATGGATGTTGGACGGATCCCTCATGGATGTTGGACGGATCCATCATGGATGTTGGACGGATCCATCATGGATGTTGGACGGATCCCACATGGATGTTGGACGGATCCATCATGGATGTTGGACGGATCCCACATGGATGTTGGACGGATCCATCATGGATGTTGGACGGATCCATCATGGATGTTGGACGGATCCCTCATGGATGTTGGACGGATCCATCATGGATGTTGGACGGATCCATCATGGATGTTGGACGGATCCCTCATGGATGTTGGACGGATCCATCATGGATGTTGGACGGATCCATCATGGATGTTGGACGGATCCATCATGGATGTTGGACGGATCCCACATGGATGTTGGACGGATCCATCATGGATGTTGGACGGATCCCACATGGATGTTGGACGGATCCCTCATGGATGTTGGACGGATCCATCATGGATGTTGGACGGATCCATCATGGATGTTGGACGGATCCCACATGGATGTTGGACGGATCCATCATGGATGTTGGACGGATCCATCATGGATGTTGGACGGATCCCACATGGATGTTGGACGGATCCATCATGGATGTTGGACGGATCCATCATGGATGTTGGACGGATCCATCATGGATGTTGGACGGATCCCACATGGATGTTGGACGGATCCATCATGGATGTTGGACGGATCCATCATGGATGTTGGACGGATCCCTCATGGATGTTGGACGGATCCATCATGGATGTTGGACGGATCCCTCATGGATGTTGGACGGATCCATCATGGATGTTGGACGGATCCATCATGGATGTTGGACGGATCCCTCATGGATGTTGGACGGATCCATCATGGATGTTGGACGGATCCATCATGGATGTTGGACGGATCCCACATGGATGTTGGACGGATCCATCATGGATGTTGGACGGATCCCACATGGATGTTGGACGGATCCATCATGGATGTTGGACGGATCCATCATGGATGTTGGACGGATCCCTCATGGATGTTGGACGGATCCATCATGGATGTTGGACGGATCCATCATGGATGTTGGACGGATCCATCATGGATGTTGGACGGATCCCTCATGGATGTTGGACGGATCCATCATGGATGTTGGACGGATCCATCATGGATGTTGGATGGATCCATCATGGATGTTGGACGTATCCCACATGGATGTTGGACGGATCCATCATGGATGTTGAACGGATCCATCATAGATGTTGGACGGATCAATCATGGATTTTGGACGGATCCCTCACGGATGTAGGACGGATCCATCATGGATGTTGGACGGATCCATCATGGATGTATGACGGATCCATCATGGAAGTTGGACGGATCCATCAGGGATGTTGGACGGATCCATCATGGATGTTGGACGGATCCATCATGGATGTTGGACGGATCCCTCATGGATGTAGGACGGATCCATGGATGTTGGACGGATCCATCATGGATGTTGGACGGATCCATCATGGATGTTGGACGGATCCATCATGGATGTTGGACGGATCCATCATGGATGTTGGACGGATCCATCATGGATGTTGGACGGATCCATCATGGATGTTGGACGGATCCATCACGGATGTTGGACGGATCCCACATGGATGTTGGACGGATCCATCATGGATGTTGGACGGATCCATCATAGATTTTGGACGGATCAATCATGGATTTTGGACGGATCCCTCACGGATGTAGGACGGATCCATCATGGATGTTGGACGGATCCATCATGGATGTTTGACGGATCCATCATGGATGTTGGACGGATCCATCAGGGATGTTGGACGGATCCATCATGGATGTTGGACGGATCCATCATGGATGTTGGACGGATCCCTCATGGATGTAGGACGGATCCATGGATGTTGGACGGATCCATCATGGATGTTGGACGGATCCATCATGGATGTTGGACGGATCCATCTTGGATGTTGGAAGGATCCATCATGGATGTTGGACGGATCCATCAGGGATGTTGGACGGATCCATCAGGGATGTTGGACGGATCCATCATGGATGTTGGACGGATCCATCATGGATGTTGGACGGATCCATCATGTATGTTGGACGGATCCATCATGGATGTTGGACGGATCCATCATGGATGTTGGAAGGATCCATCATGGATGTTGGACGGATCTATCATGGATGTTGGACGGATCCATCATGGATGTTGGACGGAACCATCATGTATGTTGGACGGATCCATCATGGATGTTGGACGGATCCATCAGGGGGATGTTGGACGGATCCATCATGGATGTTGGACGGATCCATCATGGATGTTGGACGGATCCATCATGGATGTTGGACGGATCCATCATGGATGTTGGAAGGATCCATCATGGATGTTGGACGGATCCATCATGGGGATGTTGGACGGACCCATCATGGTCCATCATGGATGTTGGACGGATCCATCATGGATGTTGGACGGATCCATCATGGATGTTGGACGGATCCATCATGGAGGTTGGACGGATCCATCATGGAGGTTGGACGGATCCATCATGGATGTTGGACGGATCCATCATGGATGTTGGACGGATCCATCATGGATGTTGGACGGATCCATCATGGATGTTGGACGGATCCATCAGGGGATGTTGGACGGATCCATCATGGATGTTGGACGGATCCATCATGGATGTTGGACGGATCCATCATGGGGATGTTGGACGGATTCATCATGGGGATGTTGGACGAATCCATCATGGATGTTGGACGGATCCATCATGGATGTTGGACGGATCCACCATGGATGTTGGACGGATCCATCATGGATGTTGGACGGATCCGTCATGGATGTTGGACGGATCCATCATGGATGTTGGACGGATCCATCATGGATGTTGGACGGATCCATCATGGAGGTTGGACGGATCCATCATGGATGTTGGACGGATCCATCATGGAGGTTGGACGGATCCATCATGGAGGTAGGACGGATCCAACATGGATGTTGGACGGATCCATCATGGATGTTGGACGGATCCACCATGGATGTTGGACGGATCCATCATGGATGTTGGACGGATCCGTCATGGATGTTGGACGGATCCATCATGGATGTTGGACGGATCCATCATGGATGTTGGACGGATCCATCATGGAGGTTGGACGGATCCATCATGGATGTTGGACGGATCCATCATGGAGGTTGGACGGATCCATCATGGAGGTAGGACGGATCCAACATGGATGTTGGACGGATCCATCATGGATGTTGGACGGATCCATCATGGATGACCATATTACTCACGCGTGTTTGTTTGTTTGTTTGTTTGTTTGTTTGAAAAACAAAACTTCTTGCACTTTATGTTGATGAAATTGGATGAAACTTTGATGACAGGTTCATTATCGGACCTAGTTGTGTGTGTATGCAAAGTTTTTGATGCTAGGGCCCTGTTGGTTGCCTAGCAACAGTGAAATTAATTCTGGAATGACCGATCATAATCGTAGAATTCACTCAATCAAAATTCTGTCGACACCCCAAACCCATAGGGAGCATCTATTGGTCATGCTTTCTGCAAATTTTCGCTTTATTTCGTTTAAAATTGTAGAAGATACATTTCTAACCTGAATTGCCCCTGAAACAACATAAAGCATAATATATTCGTAGCCTATTCAGTTAACGATTCCTATGAAGATTGGCGCCGTGAAGCAATAAAATACAAAGAAATCATAAAACCATCAGAACAGCAATCGTCCCAAGAGACAATCGCTGACTGGTATAGCTACATTATCCTATAGGGGCTGTTGCGCTGTCAGTCAGAAAGGTAACAGCCCACGGGGCAAGGATTTACACCTGGGGCGTTAACTGTCAGATAGTCTGATACCAACTGTCAGACAGTCTTTTTCAACTGTCAGACAGATGATCACCCAGTTACAAGTTGCCCTCAGTTGTATTTTTTAAACCCCGAGTGTTGTTGACGGAGTCTGTTGTTACTTCCGAAATCGTTGATCGTGGTTCTGGTGCCGGAATTCTGGCTTTGATTATAAACACTGACTGGCTGAACGATGGCGGAATCTACGAATTCCTAATCCGAGAAGGCGACGGAGTCTAGGTTATTAAACTTAAACAATGAAACGATCGCGATGGACAACTGGGTACTAGTGTGTTTTGTGCACACTCCCCCTCAAATTTTTTATACTAGCTAGTTTTGTTACTTTTATTTAAAACACGTTCTAGAACATATTGTCTATTCATTTAATATAAAAATGATTTGTTCTAGAACAAAAAAAAAGAAAAAAACAAGCTAATTTGTTTATATTTTTCATTTTTTATTGTATGTTATCTTTGTATAAATTTTTTAAACAAGCTAGTTTTTGTTTCTTTTAAAAAAAATGTTCTAGAGCATATTATCTATTCATTTAAATATAAAAATTTTGTTCTGGAATAAATATTATTTGTTCTAGAACAAAAAAACTAGCTAATTTGTAAATTTTGTAAATTTTTTATTCTGTGTTATCTTTGTATTATCAAATATTTAATAAAAATCACTAGCTACAATGAAAATTTATAGTTGTTAGTAATTGTTTTTAACACTTACTAATCAAATAAAAAACACTACAAAATAACATTTTTATAATGTTCTAGAACAAAAAATATTTGTTCTAGAAGATTACTTTTTACAAAAATGAATAGACGAAATGTTCTAGAACATATAGAATATATAGAACATATAAAATAAAATAAAAAACTAGCCTTGAGAACTTCAAAAATACCTAGTTAATTAATTTTGTTCTAGAACAACAATTATTTGTTCTAGAACAAAATTAATAAAAAATGAATAGACAATATTTTCTAGAACATTTAAAAAAAAGTAACATAAACTAGCTAGTATAAAAAATTTGAGGGGGGGGGGGGGGGGGGGGCTGTGCACAAAACACACTAGTCCCGACAACTGAGTCTATTCAATCCAGAACGATACGATGGCGACGAACGGAGTCTATTACAGTATTAAACACGGAACCAGAACGATCAGATGATGGTGAGGTATACCGAGGTAATCTACAAAACACAGAACGACAGGAAGGCGACGGAGTTTATTAAACCCAGTACGATATGGTGCATAGCGATCGGCCAACGCGACAACGGTGTCTATTAAACCTAGAACCGAAGACGGTGGAGTTATAAACCTGGAACAATGCGAACAAGGCTACTGTAAACTTAGACTACAGGGTGGTGGACTGGTTTGTGAGATTAACCTGAACCTGTCAATACTAACTCAATACAATTCGCTTTCTTCGAATTCCATATTGAATTCAATATATTTTTAGACTACCAATTAAAGTCATTCCAAAATAGATGAAAATGTCACCAAAAAAAATTATTTTATACCAAATTAAATAATGTGACCCCAAAAAAAATTATTCAACACCAAATAAAATAAAGTCACCCCAAATAAAATTATTCAAGCACCAAAATAAATTTTTCAAAACAAAAAAAAATATTCAACACCAAAACCAATTATTCAATACCAAAATAAATAAATGCTCCCCAAAATCAATTATTAACACCAAAATAAATGACAAAACCCCCAAAATAATTACAAATCTTTCCAAAACAAATACATTTTCCCCCAAAACAAATACATTTTAGCCCAAAATAAATACATTTTCCCCCAAAACAAATACATTTCCCCCCAAAACAAATACATTTTAGCCCCGAATAAATAAATACCTTTTCCTCCAAAACAAATACATTTTAGCCCAAAATAAATACATTTTCCCACAAAACAAATACATTTTCGCCCAAAATAAATACATTTTCCCCCAAAACAAAACATTTTTGCCCAAAATAAATACATAATCCCCCAAAATAAATACTATACTACTGCAGCAATAGGCCTTGCACTTCCTGGAAGTTAGACAAAAACTTCAGTACTGCCGTAATACTAAAACCTAATAACAGAAAAGGTAATAGGCCATAGGCAATAATAGATAGGCAATAGGCCTATAGGTACGAATACTGAAACTGTAGTAGGCCTAATACTGTAGGTACATCGCTACGAAACCTAATAACAGAATACGTTGTTCCGAAGGCAATAGTCCTATGGGTACGAATACTGTAACTGAAGACTGAAGCATGCGCCCATGTGAAGAATACCAGGATGTAATATAAAATATTTGGTGCTGGAATAAGCCTATCCCCCTCGCAAGGAGGTTTCCAGACGATGAGTGCCGAATGGAGAGTTCAACCCCGCCAGAACACATGGATCGGAGGATCGTCTACAATCATTTGCATGTACCGAGGAAATGCCGATACGTCGCCCCCCGATCTCAAGAACTGTGGAGTCGGTTCTAACGGATCTCCACAGAGCGATAGATAATGTGATGAAAAAGGAGGGGAGGAATCCAGCCCCGGCGAATGGGGGTCTATCGACGGATCACCTCAAACTGGTCGGAAACCTGAAACGGGACAAGAGTTTATCGGTAGTACGGGGCGATAAGACAGGAAATGTAATACTAGCGGATCAACGTATAGTGGAGGAGGAGTTGAACAAGAATGTCAGCAACACTGAAATGTACGAGAAATTAAACTTTAACCCCACAGCGATGTTCAGAGTGGACTTGATCAGGGCTGTTAAAGATATAGGTTTAGAAGATGAAGTTTTAAACTCCTACCTCATACCGAAAATTCCTTCCATGGGTTACGTATTCCCCTTATTAAAAGACCACAAAGAAGTGGGTGAATGGATAGATTGGCCGGGAGGGAAGAAATTCCCAAAAGCGAGACTGATTGTCTCAACTACCGGTACCCTATTGGAACGACCGGGGAAGTTGTTGAACACTTTACTCGAACCGATGTTACATCTAATGCCCATTACGTGAAAGACTCGAAGGCAGCAAGGGACTCGTTGCCGAGCGAGAAGTTGGACAGCGTAACGTTCCTCGCGTTGGCGTTGTAGACATGTATCCATCGATTGACCACGACATAGCCTTGTTTGCAATAGAGGAGGCAATTAAGGAAAACGATGCAATCCTGGAAGAATCTTCCTTTACTATTGAACAGATTATGATCTTACTTAAGTTCGTACTTACCCATACATATTTTTCATTTAACCATGCTTTTTATAAGTTAATCAAAGGATTATTTATGGGGGGCCCTGCTGGCAAAGCAGTGGCGGTATTGGTCGTAGACCGTATACACAAACATGTGGGTTTAGTTGAAAGGTTTGCTGCCATGTTTTTTAACTCTTTTGTAGACGATGGGGAAGGTATTTTCCCGTATGTTCTGAATGAAACCGTGAAGGCAGATATAGTATCTAGGTACGACAAAGCGTGCGAGGAAGTTTTTGGTAAACCCGGGATAAAATTCACACTGGAGTTCTCGAACAGTAGCTCAATATTTCTAGATTTAGAATTAACCCTGGGCCCGAATGGAAACGTTTGTAGTACGGTTTATTTCAAACCACTGTCCAAAAAATTACCTATTCCAACCACCAGTGCCCATAACCCAAAAGTCCTACAAGGTGTGGTGTACGGCCAATGTGTACGGTTTGCACAGATAGCATCCTCAGGTCCTGAATATGCGCGCGCAAGAGATAGGTACCTAACTGATAGTTGGATATCGGGTTATGACGAGAAGTTTTTAGAGGAAGCAAGGAGGTGGGACATAACCAAATTGAGAGAGGGGAAGCCCGTCCCGAAAGTCGGGGGCGAGCCTCATGATAAGGTATTTTTTGGTATGGATGAGAGTTTCGCAAGTGTGACGGGATCCACCGAGGATCCCGGTTTATCCGATTTCTTAACTACGTGTCCCCGCCGTGTGCATGAAAAGAGTCCTGGTGTTATTAACTCTGGTTATTGTTGGTATCGTATGTATAATGTATAGAGTATAAGCACAGTTTATGGATTGCAGGATTGGATGAGTACCGGTAACGTACAAATGTGATATAATGGCAGTGGACGGAGATGGTGATAAGAGTCTCGGTACCACCCTAACTAACTGACTAAAGAGTGAATGAATGATACACTGACATGGTAATATATTGCACTGGTTGGCCGCATTACACTACTCAGCCGATGCCTTCCCCCCATTGGCTAATAACTCACTTGTCACCCTCCCATTTCCCTGGGTGTGTTTCCCCCCCGCTGCTGTCTCTCTCTCCCTCCTGGAGGTATAACCTCTGACCCCCACTGTGTGTGTTCCCTTGGGGCCTATTGTCCCCGCTTATTGGGGTGACACGAGATTGATTGGTAACCAACCTCGTGCTCCCAATATTGCTTAAAACCAACTCTGTGTGGGCCTGGTTAGCGGAATTGAATATGCTAACAGCAAGGATCTTGAACCCTGTTGTGAAACGGTACAGGAAGGATTTAAGAAGTTTGGGAATAGACGTTTTCGCCACCTCGTCAGTGGGGCGAAATTTGGGGCAAAGGTTATTAGAGAAGAGGCCGAGGGAGTTGGGCAGCGGCAACGTTGGATGCGGGAACACTAGGTGTAAGACTTGTGAGTTGATGAGAGATTCAAACTGTACACCCTGGGGCAACAAGATCGAGGGGAAGTACACTTGCTTATCACATAATGTCTTGTATCTTTTAACCTGCGCCGACCACGCAGCAGGCTACTACTACCTTGGGCAGACAGAGCAGACCATTCGGGATCGTATGACAAAACATAGGTCGGCTATTCGATCATTCGTTTCGGAGATCAGACCAGACCCGGAAGACACCAGAGAATACATCCTGTTAAGATCTGATGACATTTAGCTAGATAAATGCACCCAACCCCCCCCCCCCCCCCCCCCCACACCCGCATAAGTACTGTAGTTAGCAAACTGCCACAAATTTGTTGTTGAATGCTGAATTTGTGATCTAGACCATACTCTATTATTCTGATTTATGTAAATTTTCAGTGCCTACCCCAATTTTTGCGATCTATCTATTAGTAGATCACTAATCGTAGGTATAATTTTATTACGAATATATTCCTAAAATGATACAAACACAATCATACAGTAGGTTTCAATGTGCCATACATTAATTTGGTGCAATTTGATTCAATGTACTATTCTGCTTTACCGTCACACGATACGCGTAGTACTAGTTTTTTTCAATTCCTTAATAATAGCAAATGCTTGCATACATACAGTAGTTTTCAAGTGGCCATACAAATATTTGTTGCGGAAATATGATCCATCACATTAATTAGTTATGTATTACTGTAATCAATTTAATATTAAATGCGTCTTTTACTATTTTTATAAAACTTACCCGGCTTTACAATCGTATAGACAACTCTCACCTATCATGACGGGGTCAATTGCTATTTCCCGTAGTTTATTTTATTTAATTTCCTTGAATAATATTAATTGCGATTACATAGCAGTTTTTGTTCAAGGTGCCATGCATTTATTTAGTGCTGAAATTTGATCCACTTATTAAGTCCCCATAAGGTGTCATACATTTATTTAATCGATTTATGTTAAAAAAATTTATATGAATTTTCTATACCAGCGAGTTTTTACGATCTATCCATGTTTTTACAATTCTGTAAATAATACTAATTGCAATCATACAGTAATTTTATACAGTAGGTACTTTGTATTTATTCGGTGCTGTAATTTGATCCACCACATTTTATTTATTTTGCCATTTATACTGTATTTTTCAAGGTTTTTCGTAATTAATTAGTATTTTCATAGTCAGTAGTCAGTATCTACCGTGCAGTCAGTACTGCAGTGCTGCAGTAGTGTCGGTGCATATATGGGTACTGAGTACCGTACCTACCCATGTGCGGGCCTTTGTGTCTGATACTACTGCTGTACTGTACTATTAGCCTATGTTCGTATGTCTTAACCCTTAAACTGTAATTTGCTTTACAATGGGATTGGGACACGGACACCATGAGAGAGATCGAAATTGGCATTAACCAACACGCCTACAGAGTCCGCAGACAACACGAGATACAAGAAGAGCATCGGGCTTCATCGAGACCTCACACCGCGAACCCAGAATCAACATCAATACACCCACACACCCCCCATCCCAGATCAAAATCCGGTGATCCCACCAACCGGTGATTCCACAAACGCACTTCCACCAACAGCCCCAACAGTTGACCCACGATCGAGGGATCCACTGGCCGATCCGCAACCACCTGCCCCCTTACAGTGTGGTGAGCCCTCCAGCAGTCAACCTACCGTTAGTTAAACACACGATGACCTTAATGCCACACCCCCAAGCTGCCCATCAGTTGACAGAGGGAAAAAAGGTCCAAGAAAGGCGGCACAATAAGGTCTGCTGTGAACAGTGTTAAGAAACGGCTCCCTAATAATTCCAAACTTATGGAAAAGTATCACATATACCCACAAAAACTTAGCGAACTTGAGCATGTGACAGCACTAGATTTCCAAACACATGTGAGACTGGCAATAAGAAATAGCATGAAAGCAAGTGGAAGGGTGGCAGAAGATTGCTTTCATATATCGTGTTTCATCATCAACTACTCAATGTGCAGTGAATGGTAAAATACCATATACAGGAAAGCCCATCTGTGTCCTACTTGGCATTGGACACAGAAAAGTCAGTCCTACTTCAATAGAGATCACTAGGGTCATTCCAACTTGTAAAACTTCAACACCATGGAGAGTGTTGATGTTAACAATGCGAGAGGCTTACAATGACTTACTAAATCCAGGTGACGTTAAACACAGCATGTTCCTCATTGTACCCATGTTTCAACACCAACACTACTGCAGTACAGCAATACTGATACCATACTTCCTAAATATTAGCTCTTAGCTAGTTTGATAAGAGAAATAGTAAGTCTTCTGGCCTTGCAGCCTTGTGTTCAGATTTGTAAAAAGTTCGCTATAATTTTATCGAATTAAAAGTGCAAGGTTTGACTGTCCGAGTCCAAGGTAAATATATTATTATAATTATAATATTATTAGACACAGTGCAAAATCTTCATTGCAACATTGCTGGCGTGGGGTCGGTATAGCACTGTAGCAGAACCATACCCGGCCTACCCTGTCCCCCTGTCCAGTAATGTTGTAGGTGTGGTTTGTTAAGGGGGGGGGGGGGGGGGGGGGTGGTGTTTATACTGGATATGGCATTAAACAATTTTTCAAATTTTTTTCTATTTCATCTAGAGCAGATTTTTATCAAGATTCCAAATTCGAAAACCGTTTAGCAAGATCTGTCTTACTTCTAGAGATATAGCTGTCTGTCCATTTCACTGTCAGAGTCTGTCCGTCAGTTCCTTGACATTGTAGAAATGTTTAAAATAATACATGTATTGGAGTTGAGCTGTTAATGCACCTGTAATTAAAAATGTAATATTATGGTTTTGTTCAGAAATGGAAAAAATGAGAAAGCGCGTCACCTGGGGTTGAACCAGCGCTATACGTACGTTTCAGCCTATCAGGCCTCATCAGTAGCGCTAACCAGTTCAGCCACTCACTATCCCACCTAATCCACTTCGATTGAACAGGCAGTCTTAAGTTGCATATCCTTTCTGGTTAACGCTACTGATGAGGCCTGTTAGGCTGAAACGTACGTATAGCGCTGGTTCAACCCCCGGTGACGTGCTTTCACATTTTTTCCATTTCAGAACAACACCATAATATTACAAAATAATACATAACCCATCAGCGGATAGTTTAATTGCATCGCGCACAAGAGGGAATGGATGTAAACTTTTTATCCCTAGATCATCTTTACCAGAATAGTTTTCAGTGCGTAGAATCGACATCTGGAACAGCCTGCCATCTAATGTTGTCCTTGCATCTAATATTACTTTGTTCAAAAAACTGCTATCTGATGTTGATTTGTTGCCCCACTGTCAGGGCAGTTGGAAAAAACTATGTTCGAAATCAACCCATATTTTACACTCTCATAAATTTGTACACAAACATAATTTTTATTCGAATTAATTTGTTTTGATGTATGAGGTGTGCCAATGGTTTTACTGTATGACATATACCAAATTTTAATTTTTTAAATTCTAATTTTAATGTTGCGGTATCTATATCTACGTTTAACATATGCACATCTATGTTACATTTTTACTGATAAATGCTGGTTAAGTAAATTAATTAATTACTTAAATTTTATTTACATATACTCTGGGGTGCTTTGTTACACAGCTGAGTGCAAATTTATATTATGAAGCCACCTGCGTGTGGTCATCTTTTCTGCGTTGATCTATTGTGCGAATTTGAACGATTTTGTCATTAAATTACAATTACAGTATGTCTCAAAAACAATAGAAAGTATACTATCTGTTTGAAAAATGTCCTATATCGGTTATCTTTGTCCGTGACTTCATTTCTGATCTTAGTATTCAAATTTGGCCTCGTCGTATGTTTGAATGACTGCCAGTCAGCCCCTCAAAATATAACCGATATCCTGAGAGCCAAACATACAATGTATGGAAGTCACAAATGTTAAAACTGACACTAGAAATGAATTCGGCGTTCATGAAAACCCATACTGCAGCCGGGATCAAACTCGAGTCTATGTTGGTAAGTATTTAGCAATGTAACCATTCCACTTATCAGCAAGAATGGAAACATGGGCACAATGAGGAACGAGCTGGAGCTGTAATTAACGTATCCTATTAAATCCTAACTTTAAACACTTTTACGATGTTTAAACACTGTAAACCAGTTAGAGTTCACAAGTTGAGGGTAACAGATTGGAGGGTGCATGTCTGTGAAATGTCTTAAAATTTGATGCCATGAACCACAATGGTCGTCTACAGTGCTTCAGTGGGTTACCAATCACTACCCTGTGTGTTATTGGGGGGGGGGGGGGGGGGGGGGGGGTATTCTACTCAGATGATAGATACACTTGCTTGCAAACACACTTCTCCAAATATAATCTCAAACCAATAGAGTAAGCCTATTTATTACCATGGACTACTTCCATCAAAAGCAACCAGTTACAAGAAATGGCCCCAGGGAAGAAAAGAAGTGGATTCTAGATAAAACATCTTCAGATTTGGGATGCTTGACAGAAATGATTATTAATGATGCATAATAATAGCTATATATACAACTAATTATTGATTTACTTATAATACATACATTTCATTAAAATGAAATTGTTATATTTACTGCGAGAACTCATTATTTTGCATTAATGATGTATATGATATCGGTTATCATCATTTGTATATTGCTGGTAACCAATACAAAACCCAAAAGATATTAATTGAGGACGAGGTACTAATGTGGATGGATGTTGCTGACAATTTTCAAGTTAGAGGTAGATAATGAAATCCAATCGGCTCACTGGTGCAAGAAGCAGTTTACCATTCATCCTGTGTGAATATAGGCAGAAAATATGAAGGCCAATGAAAATGGCCAATGTACAGATATACTTAAAGTATAGAAAATGATAGCTGGATACTTAGGCCTACCGTACTGCCATACAGCATAGCAGATACCAGCATACCGCTGTACCGCAAATAGTTGCTTCAGGCTGCTGTATAACTCAACCGAGCTGGGCCTGTAACCATTCCCGTTCTGCCATTATATTTTATTTTCGCACTGACTGAGGAAATATGCCAGCATCAGGTTCAAGAAGAACCAGTTTTATCGCCAAGCCCCACCAGGAACTTTTTGAATGTGATAACTGCAACTGCCTTTTCATCGATAATCCCACCAGCAATGCTCACATGGGACTATGTCGCACCAACACCCCTGCCCTAGTTATAGTGGACCAGATAATGATTCTGCATTATCGCGGAAATCTCCGTTAACCAATAGCTGTCCGCATTGTCGAAAGAAAGTGTCCGGGAACAACTGCCTTGGTTGTGAAACGTGTGGGAGGTGGATACACTGCACATGTCTCAAGTTATCTGCAAGCGAGGTCACCATAATGGAAAAGTGCGACAATTGCAAAATTGTTTGCAACTCTTGCCTATTGATGGGGCCCCTGAGGGTCGACCAAGCAAGCGACAACCACATCATCAGACATTGTATTAGAAGTACAAAACGCACTCAAATCTGAATTAGATACAATAAGGAAAGACATCAATCTTCGATTACCACTCTTGGATGATGTTGACAGTGGAGACGATAACAACCCCTGGATCAAGGCGCATTCCAAACCCAAATCGTGATACAACTGAAACGCTCCAGGTCATCCACCAAAAGATCCCGTTCTGACTGTCGATGACGTCAACCGTGAGGTCCGTGAACAGCAGAAGCGCTCCACCAATATTGTAATTTCAGGGTTACCCAAATATACTACCACAGAGGGGTGTTTGGTTTCGGTTCGCTCTCTTCTAGAGTCTCAGTTTCAACAACAAACCGACCCCAGTTCAGCTGATAGCATATTTTCTCATCTGCCGGCCAAGCAAAACAAGAAATCAAAGCTCATTATCTGACTAAAAACATCTGTATCTGTTAACTCTATCATTCATCAGAAAAAGAAACTTCGAGACACTATCGAATACAAGGATGTATACATCAACTGTGACTTAACCAGGCTCCAAGCGGAAACGCAATACAACAAATGGAAAGCATACCGTGAACGAAACTTAAACCGCATGAACACCAACTCGCCAATCCACCTTGGAGGTGGTTCCATTCCGTTCACCCTACCCCATTCGTCTCATTCTTCTGAAGGACCGCTTGGGCAGCCGGAAAACTAACAGGGGGAGAAACCATCGATGTTTCGCAATCGACCTCAAGTCCCACACTTTTAAACTGTAATTTAGCTAACAGTCAAAGTGTTGGTAATAAACTTCCAGAATTAAACAACCTTTTTGACTCAGGAAATTATCACATTGTAGGTCTAACAGAATCGTGGTTACATGATACAATAACCACTGGTATGTTGTGCGACAATAGTTATAATATTTTCAGAAATGATAGAGTTACAGACACCATAGGTGGAGGTGTTGCATTATTTGTAAATAAGTCTTTGAAATGCTCGCAAGTAGTTATTAATGAAAAATTTTCAAGTTGTGAAATTGTAGCCATTGACATTTTGGGCGATGCTCCTACTAGAATTATTTATGCTTACCAACCAGGAAGCGACACTATTTTAGCTGTTAACAATTTATGTGAGTGTATTTTAGACCTTTGTAATGTACCCCACCCTAGTTTCCTCATTGGGGACTTCAATTTTAGAGACTTTCATTGGGATGACCTCACCTTCCCAGATAGTGATACTTACCATTCTTTTTTCAATTATATTAGTGAGGCTGGTTTGTCACAATTAGTTAAAGAACCTATCAGAGGTGATTCAATTTTAGACTTAGTTTTTACAACAGAAGTGCTATGTATTTCTGACGTGAAAGTAGGAGAAGGCTTTTCCACTAGTGATCACTCGTCGGTAACGGTAACTTTTAATTTTTGTGGTCCTTTCCAATTTGTTGAAAGTTACCCTAAACATTACTTAAACTATGTCGCATTTGGTAATTACTTGGATTGCCATAACTGGCAAGACAGCTTTTGCACATATGTTACAGTCAAAGACTTTTGGGTTACCTTTGATAATGTGTTAAAAACTGGAATAAAGCGGTTCGTTACATTCTACAAAATACCAGCAAGTATGAGAAAGCGTTATCCCCATCACATCAAACAACTTCAACGAAAAAATAAATTACTTTGGAGGTGGAGGCCCACTTACCAAGGTAAATTAAAATATCTTAAATGTGCCAAAGAAATATCTACAACAATTTTTAGATATTCCTGTTCTCCGAAAAAACAAATTTTAAATTGTGGCAGACCTGAAGCATTATTTGAGTACATGAATTCCAAAAGAAATTACAAATCGGGCATTGCACTGCTGAAGTTTCAGGGAGATGTGATAGTAGATGATCCTACCAAAGCAAATTTTTTTTCGAAAGTTTTATCAGAAAACTATAGTGAAGATAACAAACAATTCTCCATCTTCAAACGCCGAGTACCTACTAGTGCTAGTAAGGGAAATGTTGATTTCAATCCCAATGTTAAAATTAAGATTCTGCAAGAACTACCACTTAAGACAAGTAATACTCCAGATGGGGAATCTCATTGATCTCGATTGCTGCAAAGCTATACAATAGAATTCTAATAAATCGCATCAGGGATCCCATTGAGAGACTGCTCCATGGAAATCAGAATGGGTTCCGTAAAGGTCGTGGGAACATGGAGCCCATTTTGGCACTTAGAAGGATAATTGAAGAGTTATCAAAAAAGAAAGACAGGCATCTGGCTGTTATCTTTGTTGACTTCTTCAAGGCCTTTGATTCAGTCTCTCGTTCACTTATGTTCAGCATACTTTCATTATATGGGATTCCTGATGAAATTATTGCAGCAATCAGATCAGTATACAATGGTTCGACAACATTTGTGTCTACTGTTGACGGTGACACAGAACCATTTGAAGTGTTATGGGGCGTCCTCCAGGGAGACACACTTGCACCATTCTTGTTCATAATTGTTGTTGACTATGTTCTACGCATGTCCTTAGATCATCATAATGATGATGGGGTGATGATAACTCCACCTACTGGCTCCAGAAGTCGAGGAAATCCTGCCAAGTACCTAACTGATCTAGACTTTGCTGATGACTTAGGAGTACTCTCAGAATCACTAGAGGGAGCCCAACGGCTCCTCAGCTCATTAGAACATGCTGCTTCTAGTGTTGGTATTTTTATTAACTCTAGAAAGACCAAAATGTTGACAGTTAACTTTGAAAGTCCTCAGCAAGTCTCTGATCAGATGAGCATAAGCTCAAAGGATGGTATGCTTGAGCATGTGGATGACTTCAGTTACCTGAGATCATGGATCCGGAAGTCAGGTTAGGACCTTCGAATGTGTAAGGGAAAGGCATGGGCAGCCTTGAATAGGCTTTCCAGGATTTGGAAGTCACTGAGAATTAATCGGAAACTTAAGGTCCGATTATTTAGAGCAGCAGTAGTTCCAGTACTTCTCTATGGGAATCCATGCTGGGCTCTAACTGCTGAGGACACCAAATTTCTGGATAGCACATTCACAAGAATGCTACGCCGGGTTCATTGTGTCAAGTACAATGCAAACATCTCCAACCAGACACTATATAACATTGGAGGTGTCTCATTGGTTCCCCCAAGCTTGACACTAGATCAAAATCGCCTCTGCTTTGCAGGACATTGCGTACGCCGTGAGGACCAGCCAGTGCATAATCTTGTACTTTGGCAACCTCATAGAGTGAATAAGCATGGTGGACAGCCCATGACTTTCTTGAGACGCATCTTAAAGGATACTGGCCTTGAAAATGCGGATGATCTAGCAAATGTCATTGGTGATAGGGAGTTGTGGCGGCGCAATTTTGTCAACAAGCCAGCACAGCATTCTTAAAAATGCAGCTGCAATGCAGCATGACGATCCTAGTAGTAGTTTTCCTTTTAGTCAAATTTCCAAGACCTGCCTACAGGACTGTATACAGTCCTGTATACTGTATAATGAGTGATAGTAGTAGTAATTTTATTGACAGAATAATATAATAATAAAATATAAATAAACCATTGCAAGGAAGTGCAAGTAATGTAAACATACATTGATAATGTAAATATGCAATAATATGTACAACGAAAAGCAAAAATAAATAAGTTAAACCATTCTAAATAAATAATTGTTATACATACATACATACTAGGTTAGATTAAATATTACACCATAGATTTATGTAGCGTTTGGGGAAAAAAAGAGATACATGGAAATAAATAGTCAAAATAAATAAACTAGTTATACACAAATATTAAATTAAATTATATAATATACCATAGATGCGATCATTTTTGTAGCGTTAAAAAAATTATAATAAGGGAAAATAAAGGAGAGAAAGGGGGGTTGCTCAGAGTTCATGTAGGGTCAAGTTACCTCAAGGAACTTAAGGATGTTGGCTGCATGGCGGTAAACTGGGTCGCAATAGATATTCAATATGGGATAGACTAATTCCACTGACACCTATTTCCTGGGCCAATCGATTTCGTTTCTGGAAGAGGAGCGACGAAACAACATGGTCCTCCGTCTGGACTTGACCATATTTACAAAAAATGGAACTCATATGGCGTTCTACTCCACCTCCCACGCTCGATGGCGAGATTGGTGGACAGCAGCCTGAATCTCGTCCAGCAGAGTCGATCCTTCTCAAGAAGTTCAGAAGAAGAACGCTGATAACATTTCGGCGACTCAAGGGGGGGGGGGGGGGGGGGGGGGTCATCTGTTGATAAACAATGCACCTGAATCCTGTAGAGTTGTTAATATGTTCGCAGAAACGAACTCTGGCGACAGCTACGGGATCAGAAGTGAGACCAACGGCTTCATCAATCTTCTTAGACATCTTGGAGTTGGCATAGCGGCATAGGTTAAGAGCATAAAGTAGGGGCTCATGTAGGTCAGGCCTCAATAATATTGAACGGAAAAAATTTCTCTGACGTTCCAAAACAAGTGACTTGGGATCTCGTCTGCCTGTCTCAATATATAGCATCTCGCGGTTAATTTGTTGACGGACACTGACTGCACTACATAACATTCTGTTATACTTGTCAAATAACGACTTTGGTGGGGTTCCTGCTAGCCAGCTCTCACAGCCATAAAAGAGAGCAGAAATCACGGCCGCAGAAAATATAAATTTTCAGCGAAACTGGAAACTGGAAACAGCGAAAGTTATGTTTGTTTAGAAAACCATAAAATTTTATTATATGTTTTGATTTCTCACTGAGTTGGATCCGGTACACAGAATACATCAAATCATCCTGACAAATTTGATACATTTCACAAAAACGGTTGGACCTCAAGGTGGCTTGATATGGACACACTGGGATATCTGTGGCGCACTGTTGCAATTCCAACAATGGCATATACATCTAAGTTTGTAATTGGTGCATTCTCAATTATAGAAGTAAATGAATTGGATATCTATTATCGCAAGATTCTACGTGGTATCCAAGATCTCGGGCTTATGCAAGCGATAATGTGATATATAATCTACTGGGATGTAACTCTTTCAGCGCCGAGATGGTCAAACTAGTGGTAGGTCTCGTACAAAGAGTAACCACATTTCCAAATATTCTAATACAAGCAACAATACGGATATGCCTTAAGTTGAACATTTGCTACTCAAAGACTGCTGACACCCATTGATACAATGGGGTTTGGGTTCCATATATAGTAAATGCAGCGACGCGTACCCCATTCCCAGACTAGCATCTATACTGAACTCACAATATAGTAAAAACAAACTGTTGAGTCGACACAACCGTGGCGACCTCACATTATCCGAGAATCTTAGATGTGTGTTCATCAGTGTTATTTGTCTTCACCATTCTCATTACAGCACTCAAGAATTCTGCAGTATTTTAATGTCCTATAATGACTGCCGATTCTACATTATTTAATCATTCACATCAATCATTCGTTTATCCATTCTTCCTCTCAATGGACTTGGTTGCTGCTCTGATTACTCTCTGTCCTACTTGAGTCTTCTAACTTTCAGTACTCCATATTAACTGGTATTTTATATATTCACTTGTTCATTTCGTTCGTTTCTTTTTAATTTGATTCAATTGCACCTACTTGTGCTTTTTATAAAACAATTTTACTTAAATAAATGCCAGCATGACTGGTTTGCGCATGGTTGCGCGAGTAACTAACTTACTGTATACCTTGGTACACAAAATGTATACCTTGAACCCATGCATACCTTGGATGTCTACCTTGGATAGCATGTGGTGTTATTTCGCCTATTAAATTTTTAGACTTCAGTATATTTATATATTGTGGCAAGATCTGAAAAGAGCCCAAAATGACGATTATGGTATATAATATATATGCTGATGATCTTGTCATTGCGGGATACTCGATTGAGCAAGTCCAGAATGCCTCAGACATCCTAGAAGAGTACTGTTCATCAAACAAACTGGCAGTCAACATAGAGAAAAAATCATGAAATTCCGCCGAGGGGGAAATTGTGTTCAACTGACCCGCTAGCTGTTCTATAATGGATACCAATTAAAGTTTGAAAACAGCTTCGAATATCTTGGGGTTGTTCTTTCAACGAAAAACGGCCCCAGCGCTCATTATAATCACCAGTATAAAAAAGGGGAACGCCTGTTGTATGAACCTAACCCTGAAGGTTGATATAAAGAATCTCAGCTTAGAGTCAGCCAGACGTTTATGAACAGCTGTGGTGTACCCAGCTGTGACATATGGCTGCGAGTTGTTTGTACCAAAGTCACTATGCTGGATCATGGTCGCCGCACTAGAGCATTCTATTATAAGCTTCTTTGGTGCAGTATTAGCAAATACAGCTCCTCCACGAATATTCTTAATGTCATTGATGGTGCAGTGAATGTGTTACAGCCATAGTTCTCGATGGCCTGACAGGGTACCGACGCAGATGTGCAGCATTACTGGTAAGCAGTGGCTGCCACCAAGTTCTATGCAGCAAACCGAGCTGCTGGCGCAGTGCCACAGACTGTATCTGCCATCTTTGTCGACAACCAGCGGACGATATCCAGCACTACAGGTCATGTAACAGTATTCTGTCTTTTAACTCCAATCTAAGATGGGCCTTGTTTCTGATGGACCTTGTAAATCTAAATCTAATCTAGACCCTGATGAAACTAGTTAAAATCAGTCACCACCACTGAGTTTCGCCTACTGATCCAATTAACTTTATTAATGTATTCCCGTCCTACTGTGCTTTTAAAATATTTTTTTTACTTAATTAATTATCTTTTAACATATTGTACGTGCGACAAATTTTATCCAAATGTTTGGATGTAATATACAGAATTCATATAATATATTAAAAATTGTATAAAAAAATATTTTGCAACTCTTTGTCCATGTTTATTGACCAATGACCAATAAGGTTAATAATGATATTGGAACCTTCTTGAGCGATATTAATCTAGAGGCTCAGAATTGGATGACGTGATTCTCCAGAATTACCAACAGAGATTGGTACATTTTCAAATTTTTTTTTTCAAAAGATATATAAGCACAAAATTGTATACCTTCTTCTTCACTCCATTGCATTGCCTTGTTTTCAGATTACAGCCTATCACTTCGATCTTTTATAGTTAGTTTTTTATGGTTAATTTTAAAACTAGACTGGCCATTGTCGTGGCTGAGTTGTGGTCAGTTATTTGCATTTTTTAATGTTTTTAACATATCATTAATATCTATATTGTTTGATTGTGTAATGCAATGTGTAATAGTCATGTCGCACCGACCGGTACATGCCTAGCTACTATATCTACTCAAACCCCCGCAGTAGTCTGATTATGTTCAATAATCCACCCATACTCCCGCAGCAGTCTGATTATGTTCAATAATCCACCCATACGCCCGCAGCAGTCTGATTATGTTCATACAGTTTAATACAGTTTGTTTCTTTCAGTTTCAGGCATCATGTCACTCCGACCATTCAGGTCCAATATATCGAGGGTTTGGGGTTATGTCACGTTTTGGTCTGTGTGGTTCTTCTGGGATTGAGCAATTGAGGGGTTGTGTGGGACTGGGTGGAGGTGTGAGCAGTTCTGGTGGAGTGGCTACACTCGGGGGTGCTGGCGAGGCTGGTAATGGTGTGGGGTTCCTCGTTTGGGTGGGACTGGGTGGAGGTGTGAGCGGTTCTGGTGGAGTGGCTACTAGTGCTGCGAACTGAAACAATATTTGACTAGTTTCAGTTTCAGTTCCAGTTTCAGTTCGAATAAACCTATTTATTTCAGTTCCAGTTGCAGTTCCAGTTTCAAAAAAAAATAGTTTCAGTTTCAGTTCTAGTTTCAGTTTGAATGAGGCTGTTTATTTAAGTTCCAGTTTCAGTTCCAGTTCCTGAAAAAAAATAGTTTCAGTTTCAATTCAAGTTTCATAACAATACTACGTAATAACAAGGCCTGCCGCTGTCATCCTATAGCAACCACAATACTGTATATATATTCAGTACTACCTGTATATATTTATATTATATTATATTATATTATATTTTGTTGACAAGCCGGCACAGCATTCTTAAAAATGCAGCTGCAATGCAGCATGCCGATCCTAGTAGTAGTAGTAGTAGTATATATTTATATTTATGGGCCAGTGTTGAGAAATCCAGAATTATACGAATATTAATTATTATCCTACAATAACTGAATAATAATTATAGTAGTAGTAATTTTATTGACAGAATATAGGAATAATACCCATATAAACCACCGCAAGGAAGTGCAGGTAATATTAACATTCGCAATACCTTCCCAAAAGTTAATAATTACAAACTCCGCTGGGTGGAGCTGAAAACAGGCCTTTACTATACCGTATGTATAGTATCAAAGGCTGAACAGAGGCCTACCAGTACTACAGAATAATATTCCAGAATATAATTATTTTAGAGCCAATCTCTGACCAACTCCATCACCAAGGGTTACTGCTTATTGCTTTTATCATAGGCTTCTCCCTGCATAGCTTACACTACACAACTTACAAATACTATATCGGGGATGGTTGAGCACGGTAATTCAGTCTTCTGCGTGCACGGCCTACTTGCTAGTAACTTTGTATAAGGAGAGTTGACATTATAAGAATCGTTCTAGCTAAAACGACGTACCAGTGCAGTAGAGTAGCTTGGTTCTTTCAACATTTTTTTTACTTAATTATTACTAAGTGTTCGTAGTAGTTTGTTGTATGTTGAATTCTGAGCTGAAATGTTTAGGTTGGGTTGTCTGTCAATTATGACATACATACATGTTCACAATTTTCATCATATAATTAATGTAGAAGTAAACTACTTTTTATCCCCCCCTGAAATTGTTTGTTTGGCAAATTGGCACCCTACTGAATAATGTACTATTCTGGCTGCCTTCGCCTTGCGTTCATAAATATAATAATATTACAATGATTAGGCCTAAACAGTACATATACAGTACAAATGATTTGCATCGTTTGCAGTGGCTTAATGTATTTTCTCCATTTCCGCAATGACTTCAACTAGCCAAGCCTGCACAACCGGCAGAAAGCAGACATCAGCCATTCATTTATTCTACAAGAGGGAAGATGACGCTTTTCGTTGTAATTATGTGAATGATGATGATCAACAGTGTGAGTTACAGTCAAAGTGTGCCAACGGTCCAAGTAATTTAAAAAAAAACATTTAGAGCGGCGTCACCCAATACTATATGAAAAATTTAAATCGGCTGGGAAAGATATATTAAGTATAAAAGAAGCAGAGGCAATAAAAAAATCCAAACTTCAAGCTCAAACTGGTTCTTTAGATGATTATTTAACGGTAAAGAAGGCAAAAGTTTCAACTGGAGAAGGAGAATCTCTCGTTCCCATTTTCAATCAGCAGCATTATCGACAACGGCACTTTAATAAGTTGCTAGCTACGTTTGTTGCTGTGTCACCACGTGGAAGTTTACGCACATATGTTTACGCAGAAAGAGTACGGGTTTCAAAAGATTATTTCATATGTTAGTGATGGGAAATTTGGCATACCACATCATCAAACTATTTACAATATCATTAAAAAACAATCTGACTTCATAGAATCAACCATAAAGAAAGAGATTACAACTGTGTCTTCAAATACGAGCCAGCGCATTATTGATAAATACGCGGCAATTCATGAACAATATGGGATTAAACCAACTCAAGTGGCATTATCATTTACAGATAATGCTGCCAATATGGTGAAAGCATTTAACTTGTTAGACGACCGTGATACAGTGGCTGATCCTGCATACGGTTCATGTACTTATGGAGTTGTAATTAATTTTTTATTTTATATTTAATTATTCATATTCATTCATAAAAATTACCCATAGGAATTGTTCACGAAGTACTTCACCCTCAGAAGTGGAGGGGGCGGGGCCGGGGGTTGGGTATATCTGAGGGGGATAAAATGAAATAAATGGCATCACGTAATATAATATGTGAACAGCCCCATTACATTACATTATAGGAGAAGTTGTAATAATATATAAGATTGCACCATATCCCTAGGGAAATAAAGTGTCACCGGAAAATAAACACTATTTAAAATGAAGGCTAAAAAATTTTAAAACTAAAACCTTATAAATTGCTAAAAGCAATTGGAAAATAGTGAAAAGGTTATACTTTCCAACAATTTTTTTCTTGAATCGTTTCATTTCTTTAGTATATTATCTCAACGTAAGGGGCATTATATGAAATGCATCTTTATTCAGCGTGTTTTGGGGCATTATATGAAATGCATCTTTATTCAGCGTGTTTTAATTAGTTATTATTCTAGAAAAAAACATACAGAATCTTTTAAAATCACAAAATATTGAACTACAATTGCATAAGTACATTATTTCCTTAGCATCTGATAACGCACAAGGGGAAAATGAAGCAGATACTGCATTTGAACGTCTCATTAATGACTTAGCAACATTGAATAACAACCTTCGCCACTACGGTGATCCTATACATTCCAAGAATTTAGCGATGAAATTATGTTTCAAGCCACAATATAAATCAGTGGGAAATTTAATTGCTAGTGCTAGAGTTAGTAGTTATTAGTGTTAATACGATATCAAGATCCCCATCACTAAAACAGGCATGGGATCGCGTGTGCACTTTATCACTAGTTGGTGATGTTGCAACACGATTTGATTCGATTTTTTTACTGACATCTCGGTTAGAAAATACGAAAGTAGTGGCAGCATTACCAACATTTGTTATGGAGAATTCAATAACAACAAACCTTCTTCCTGGAACATACTTATGGGGTGAACTGGAGTCATTTAACCGTCTCATGGAGCCCGTCTATAATGCAACGTTAATCCTCAGTAAGGACCACTTCAGTATCTGTAATTTATTTCCAGTTATGATACTCTTGCTACCTCGTCACTTGGAGAAGGAAACACACCCACAATCAAGTTTTCCAAAACTTGCAAAAGCAATATTGGAGGACATTAAAATACGTTTTTCATGGCTGCGAAATAACCCATATTTCCAACTTCTGACCTGTCTAGACCCAGGGTATAGCATAATATTTAGCAAGCCACCATTCTCATCCCACTTGGAAGAAATGACGGAGTTACTTGTAATTGAATATAAGACATGGGTGGCTGAGTCAACTGACTCCATCAACAATGTAGAAGAGGCTCCAATTGCTCAAGATAATGGTCCAAGTTCAAGCGATTCAAAAACTGATGAATGGGATTATTTCTTAGATGATCAGCCAGAATCGATACCACCAGTGTCTCAGGGTTCACAGGTTTACCAACAACCAACTGTGCATCCTATTCAGGGGCAGTTCACTGATTATCGTCAGGAACATCATCAATCACACCCTCCAGCTATTAATATCAATGATTAGATCGCGCGGGCTGATGCACTGCATGTGTACTGGCGCAGCAAGCGTCACCAATGGCCTGAATTAGCAACATTTGCACTCGCTCATTTGACATTTTCTGGCGCTGGAATCGGTGTGGAGTGTTTGTTTTCTGGCGCTGCTATACAATCAGATGGGGGGCTTCGTTCAGTATCCAATACTGCACTCCGCCAGAGGACCCTAATTGCCTCAAACAAAATCCTTGTCGAACATATTGATTAAAGTTTTAACTTTTCAGAAATTCACAACTTATCCTTGATTTTGTTTTATAGTTATATACTTAGTTTTACTTGTTGTTTATACTTTATGTAGTTTCCAAATCAACAAAAACTGGTTTTGATAGAAGTGAAATATCTTTTGTTTTTTTTATTCCTGGGGAGGGGGGGGGGGGGGGGGTAATATAGTAATATATGTTTACATTTATTTTCAATTTATTACTTTCAGTTTTCAATTTTGAGGAATTCAGTTCTAGTTCCAGTTCTAGTATTTCAATATATCATATTTCAGTTCTAGTTTCAGTTTAAGTTTAACAAAATTTTAAGTTTCAGTTCCAGTTCAGAAAAAATGCCAAAAACAATTTCAGTTCGATTTCAGTTTCAGTTTCAGTTCACAGCACTAGTGGCTACGCTCGGGGGTGCTGGCGAGGCCAGTAATGGTGTGGGGTTCCTCGTTTGGGTGGGCCCAACAATTGCGTAACGAATGCGTAAGAATCGGCGGTGGCGGCAATATATGCGCCCACTATTCAGCTTTACGGAATATTCATGGTGTGGCAGAACCTCTACTATCGTACCTGGGATGGTCCAACGTTTGGTGAGATGGTGTTGTATAGCAACTGGGGTTCCGAGACTCATTGGTTGTAAATGGCGGGAGGCATTATTGTACTTTATTGCCAGTGTGGTTTTATTTGTGGCTGCAGTGTCGTCTAATTCGCGAAAGTCACGCTTCCACCTAGGATCATAGGAGTTGTAATGTATTGGCAATGCCTCCCGTATGGGGTGTCCATAAACCAATTCAGCTGGTGAGCGCCCACCATAGCGTGGGGTGTTTCTGTATGCCAGGATGCCACGTGCAAGACTGGCAGGGTCAGGCTGGGTACAACCCGGGGCTATACTCCCACGGATAATCTTTTTTAATAATTTTACGGCAGCTTCGGCCCTACCATTGGTTGAGTGTAGGTAGGGTGAAGAAAACTCCATACAGACACCCCAATTTTCTAAGAATGTGTGCAATTGTACAGATGTGAATTGGGATCCATTGTCAGAGTGTATTATTTGTGGTACTGAATTTGAGAGGAATAACTCTCGCAAGTGTTTAATGATAGTTCCACTCTGTGCATTGGAAGTAAATGCATACAATATTGGCCAACCTGAGAATTCATCTGTTATGACCATATAGTCATGGTTACCTAACTGGAACAAATCCCCATGGACGCGTTGAAATGGTCGGCTAGCAATGGGTTATCTTCTAAGGGCTCATGTGTTTGAGATGGCAGACAAATCTGACAGGGTTGGCATTTGCGGACGGTTTGGTCTATATCATTGTTGATGGTAGGCCACCATACTGTAAGTGTTTCGCACCAGGTTGCCATTTCACTGTATAGTTGAAACAGCTTAATTCTGACATTAGCTTCAATATTCTATCGTTGGGGGCTTGGTCTAGCCGATGGGTGTTTAATATTGGGAAGAGTGGAGATGAGTCTGTAATTATGGTAAAGTGTGCTAGACCATCAAGGAAGAAGGTACACTTTTTTATGGCCCAAACAACTGCTAGTGCCTCTATCTCACACATACCACCCCATTTAGACTCGTGTGGGGCCAGTGTGCGGGAGCCACATTGGATGGTTCGCCAGTAGTTGTCTGTTCCTTGTTGTCGAAGTAGGAATCAAAGTCCGTGAACCCGTGATGCATCAGTGTGTAGCTCGGTCTCACGTGTGGGGTCAAATGGAGCTAAGTATGGGGGGGAGGAGAGCACAGTCCATGCGTGGTTGAATGCTGATTGGTGGTTGGCTGTCCACACCCAGGCAATGTTCTGTTTATTTAGATCCCGCAGTGGTGTAAGGAGTTCAGTAAGTTCATTAGTAAATTCACCTAGTTGTTGGGCTAGACCCAAGAATGAGCGTAGCTCAGACTGGTTTGTTGGTACTGGGAATTTTCGCAGGTCATTGGTGAGGCTCGGGTCGATTTTATATTTTCCATGGCTGATTACAAACCCTGCAAACTGAACACTTGGTTGACAGAATTTAATTTTGTCTGTATTGATGGATATGTTATTGCTCTCACAAGTAAGTTGACGTTGTGGGTTCGATTCCCGCTAGGGGTCCATAAAAGTTTTATTTTCGGTACGAATGCTTCAAAGGGACTAGCCCGTGCTCATATCTTGCCCTACATTCTTAAATGGTTTCTAAATTGGTGCTATAAAACAATATAACAATGATTGTTTAGTATATCTAATTATCAAGGTTCTGATCTCGACTTCTTCAATTTTAGTGAGAATTTCCAAATTATGCGGTTTTATTTGTTCCAGATATGAATTATGCCTATTTTTATAAAGTTTTTAGAAATACACTTCTTATTTCCAGGTTGCGAAACAAAAGGATTTGACATCGAAAGGGAAAGCATGGATCGTATCAGAGGATGTATGGCCCCCTGATCGTGCGAGGCGGACCTTACAGACTATCCTATAGGTCTAATAGGTCCCGCCTACCAGAGTCGATTCAACACTACTCAAAGGTTAATTAAAACAGTCTTTAGCAATATCAACTGGTAATTCTTTATAGATCATGTAGATAATTAGATAATAAGGATCTATCTCCATCAAATTCAACGAGGTTCTCTGTAGTTAGGTCTACGCAATAAGCTAGTTGCCGTAGTAAAGGATGTAACTAGTGTGATAATTGATATACGTGTAGCACTCACTGTCTTATATAATATGTTGGTGGCTATTTTCTTTAGTGACAAAGAAAAATTTTTCACTAAACAGTGGGGAATAATTTTTATTCAAATCATAATGACCCCTACCCCCCCCCCCCCCCCCCCCCCCCCCAATGTTTCTTAATAATGGTAATTAATTTCAGATACGAAATGTCCGTGGAAATCTTCAGCGGTGCGGTATATCAACTACACGAGAACGCGCAGCTGCACATGTTGTTAGACCAGGGTGCCACCTGTACCACGCCGCCTACATCAGCCAGGAAACACGCTGGGGAACAACTCTACAAGTTAGTTGGATAGAAAACACAGCGGCCAGCATACCACCAAAAGGCATTGCCGCACGTCTTTGACGCCACAGATCACGGGAACTGATGACAAAAAAGAAAAATTTTGTATTGGAAGGGAGCAGGTTGCCCTAACTTCTGTTGTTTTTGCAGACACTTCGGTACTGTGAATGGCTTTCCCACTCAGCATCAGCAACCGGCTTCCATAAAACAAAGTCATGCTCCATAGGTTTCTATGTGGTTGCCTGCAGGGTAGAACTGGGTTTTGACAGTGTCAGTGAGATGTTTCTGAGTCTGGATATAACTAATTCTGTGTTAGATAACAACATGATCCTTATGTGGAGACAATAAGCCGTTTATTACCCGAACTAACACTTCCCCGTAGTATTATTAACCGCATTTATTGCGGCCCAGAATTTATAGTTTTTTTTTCTCGGCTTTCTTTTTATTACACCGGGGTTAAGGATTAATTGCGTCGAAGCAGCGGCGGGGAGCTCGTCGTTTATACCCCAACTCTAGCTGGAGATCCCGGGAGGCGCACAACCTCATACTGAAGGGGTTAATTGAAGATTCCCCGATGTGTTTTTATGGAAGCAAATATGTTGGTGAGATGGAAGTTGCAGCCTGTTTATACTGGGTACCTACACAACCCAGGATCGCAACCCATTACATGGCAGGAAGTCACTATGAGCCACTCTACGTCCTGTTTATATGAATAGGTAATACCCACCATGGCTTCTATATCCCCAAAGGTTTTGTTAAGCCCATCTGTCAGAATTTGCTTAGCTTTGTGTTTTTCTTATAGAATTATATAGTTTATTAGTTGGGAGGTTGTAGGTTATACTTGGCGGCGTCACGGATATATTCAACCTGTTTTTTTTTGCGAAATGAATTAAATTATTAACATGAAAAACAAAAATATATTGTAAAATTTATTAGATGCGAAAGTTTGTTTATGCTTTGGTTCCTTTAAAACGATGTCAGATAATTCCATCAAAATAATCAAAATAAATTCCAAATATAATTTTGGAATAAATTAGTCTGGTACAGAAAAAGGTGAGCCCGGTCGTAGGTGAGTTATTGCAGTGCTTCACAGTTTACAGTTCAATTCACAGGTGAATTCAAGAATCGGTTTTTGGAGTGAATTGGATGAGTGCACAATTCCATGATGTTGTTATTTTGCGCAACCCTGGTTCAACCCCGTGCGACTTATCTTCGTTTTTTGACTCTCAATTAGTTATTTAGCTTAGTATATTGGTTTCTTGCAGGTTCATGATAGATGATAACGTTCAAGGTAAACCCGATGGAATGAGTTTCTCTTCCACTGGTGACATTAAAGATATTTCCTTCAATATTGTTAACCTTGTCAAATCCAGCTCAGTTACGAGTACAGTGAGTAATTATTTGCGGTACTTAATTAATAGGCCTAACTACAATTATATGTTATCTTAATTACAAACTTGTTACTTTATTTTTTCTCTTAGTGGCTGTGGGGAACATTATTTCAATTATTTAACTTTGGTCTTTTATTGTCTGTATTCCTCAAAACTTCTGAATACTTAACAAATTCCCCTCAAATATTACCTATTTTTTAATCTATTTGATTATCAATATTACATCCAGTCAGATAGAGATATACGTACACTACAATATGTATATTTCATTCGTCCTAAAATGTATTTCTTTTTTTATTCAGAAATTATAAATGTATTTATTTATAATATTATAAACAGAAAAATATACTAAAATATATTAATGCCCTAAACTCCTAGTTATAAACTTTAAGCCTTCGCCCCGTGTTGTTTTGTTACTCGCCCAAGAAATCGAATTTATTCATGATGTCGCACCGCATAGATTGGGGGTGGGGGGGGGGGGGGGGGGGGGCTTTCGACGCAATCAATTTTCATTCCTCTCCAGGGGAAAATCGACGCAAGTAACAGCTGATTACTCTTAAAAATATAACTGTAACCTGTTCTATAATGTTTCGTTTATTGTTTTGGTTATAATAACGTCCCACTGCAACATACTCCATTCTCAAAATGGATAAATTTAACTTTCTCTGGCGAGATATTAATTCTCTGAGAAGGGATTTGCGGTCAGTCCCCCCTGTATCCCCACTGTATATCGAAACCAATGCATTCAAACAGTAAGGTGTGGCAAACCCATTCAGCACCCAGCACAATATGTACTGTACTTTGGAGACAGTCGCCCTCATAAATATCACTCAGCCCATACAGTAGGCCTACTGTAGTAGGCCTATGTGTCTATATCTACACTAATAGAACTAACTACATATATTTCGAAGTAGCCTACAACAGTAGGCCTACATGCACCATAAAACTAAAAGTATCAGTAAAAACTACTCCTGTAATCATCAATTAGAATGAAACAGCGTAAGACATCAAACAAAAAGATAATCAAAAACATCTCTAACAATCTAATTAAATTTAGAATCAGAAATCATTCCCAAAATCTAACTGACAAGCTATCCACCTTGGCCAGATTAGTTAATTTATCCAAAAATGTATAATTATTGACTATGTTTAGGAATAAATTAATATTTGAAAATAAAGTTGTTTTATATCCCTTACGACCCTTGACAATTAATAAACCCCATCATTAAACCATTGCTCGTCAATTTATTCATCTCTTATGGTCAGCGGGATATACAGATTTATTTTATATCCACAAGTGACATATCATATAAATATATTTTTCTTAAAAAATCAGCATAATATAATTTAGTTAATTTATATATAATTTACTATAACATTTTTACGTAATTTAATTAATTTATAAATAACTAACTATATATTTTTGCGTAATTTAATTAATTTATAAATAATTAACTATATATTTTTAATTAATTTAGTTAATTTATAAATAACTAACTATATATTTTTACGTAATTTAGTACGTTCCGCAATGGAGAGAAATTGGCGAGTTTCGAGACAATTCGTTACAACTCTACAGCATAATGTGGCCCGGCGAATCCTACATCACACCGACAGGTGGCGCTAATATACAGACACTTAAAGTGGTTGCGAAGAAAACTAAACCATTTATAGAGGTGACTGAACCTGAGTCGCCAGCCATGTGGGATTGCTACTCCGCTATGCGCTGTCTGGATCCTAAAACACACGATAAAGAGGTTAATTATAGTTACGAGTTGTATATAAATAGGTACTGTACCGGTACTGTTAATTAAATTGTACAGAATATCTCAACATGCTGACATGTGTCATGGACTACCTAATATATATCATTACAGCTCTGTTCGTGACGCTAAATCAATGCTTATTAGAGATGAATTCCACCAACAACAATATTGAAGTCTAGGGGTGTGCCGGATATCCGGCCGGGCCGGAATTCCGGCCGGATTTTGAGGAGATTCCATTTTTTGGCCGGATTTTCATTTCAACGAATTGTTGACAAAATTTTCAATTAATGCAAATAACAAAAAAAAAACATCAAAATAAATTTATTTTAAATTCATACAAATTTAAACATTAAAGCAAAAATACAAAAGAACACAATACATTTTTTAATTAATATTAATTCATTAATATTATGAATATGATAGGGTCTAAAGCAGAGCTGTCATTTGATGACTATCTGTGTGCTGAGCTGAGCTGTCTGAATACTTTTTGCCAATAATATTTGTATTTGGTTGGGCTCAGCCTCACTAACACTTATAATAAATAGTAGGCCTACATATAGAAAAAGTTTTAATATTTTTGTCTCGGAATTGTCTGGGTCGCCATTATTGTGTCCGGGTAGGAATTTTCCGTATAGTGTTTCAAAGTACTTATACACCTAACATAAATATGAGCGGATGTCTTGTAAAGTACTACTGTATACTACGTATGTGATACACATAATTTTGAGCAGATGTACTGTAAAGTGCTACTTTATACACATAACTATGAGCAGCTGTCTTGTAAAGTGCTACTTTATACACATAATAACTAAGTTGCAGTAAAATCTTAATTCAGATTATAGATGATATGTTGAGAGGAATGAAATCTTTTAGAGACCCGAGTCGACACAACATGACAGACAAGGTAAAATGTTGCACTGGCCTCATGGTCGACATGTTGAAGAGATTCGAACAAGATCTGGATGGTTTCGAGTTCAGCCTCTACATGGTAGAAGGGGAGAAACCTGGTTCATACATAAGTTAGTATTTACTGGTAATGTACCGATACTGTACTGTCACTTCAATACTAGTTACCTATTCCCAAATTACTCTATTTTTATCTTCCCTGGTTACTTTTTTCCGAGAGTGTTAATAATCTCATTATACGTAGCATACTGGTATCAAATATCCTTATAGATGGCAAATGGGATGGTATGATGCAGGATCTGATAGCTGGGACCGCGGACCTTGGGATTGGAGCTTTCAGCATCACTCACAAACGTAACGAATTCATCGATTTCACCACTCCCTTCTATCACAGCGGGTTTAACATGATGGTAGCCAATCGGAAACCAGAACCCGATCGTGACTCATTCCTAAAACCTTTGGACTGGCAGGTTCGTTATCACTCCGTATACTTTTAATAATAGGTTTAATACAATATTTATTGCATGTTGCCGGGTTTTTTATTATTAGATTTTTATATTTGGTCATAATGAATTTGCGCTACTGGAGTTACAATATTGGAATATTTGTAATAAACTGTAAACAATATTTATTTGTTGTGTTTGATAAATTTTTTTGCAATATGATTATTATAAATTAAAATTACCAACAAATTTCCAAACAATAGCCGGTTTTGCGGTTTTAGATGCAAAAACCTGCAAATAAAATACAATTGGAGACCATTTGTTGCATGCAATCTGTCAGTGATCAGCCAACGGCATTCAGCTAATTGACAGTTTCGTTTCGGCTTTATAAAGGAGCTATTAAGGTTGTCTGTATCTAGAAGAGTTCATAGGAAAGAAGAAAAGGATAGACCATACCGCAGGTGTAACTAAGTGAGCGCATGAAGCCGCACAAACAGCTAAAATTGGCGAGCGCTTGCGAATTATAGGCCAACAATTTAAGCTTTTTAAGAACGGGCGGGTGTGCCTTGCAATTACCGTGACACTCTTAAACAGCGGATTTTCAACTTAAGTATATCAGAGACCTGTGTGGGGCGAGCGACGAAAGTAAGCGAGCTTAGCATACAGGTACCACTAACTCAATCGGTGTTTCTGTTGCTCTGTCGTTCTGTTGTTCTGTCGTGTCAAATTTTAAACGTTAAAAACTCAGCCAAATGTTAATGAAATTTACCCAAACTTGGTACACATGTAGTCTGGCCAAAGTTTAGAAATTTTCCAAGTTGAATTTGCGTGGGGTCTTCGTGCAGCATCTGTGTAACTGTCTTACAGTTATAATAAATTAATCTACCCAAAAATTATTAGGCTTGGCATCAGCTGGTTGCTAGGAGACTACAGGATTACAGTACGGTACCGGTACTGTTAACTGTTACAGTGGTACAGAGTTACCGGTACCGTCTTCGGTCGTTGGTCGTTTGCAAGGCCATCTAAACAACTTCTTCATCTAAACAGCGTCCGACAGTCCGATGTATCTGGACCCGAGCAGCCGAGTGGCATCAATATGCGATTAACTGAGGAATAAATACTACGGAATTGCTTGCTTGTCAGTAAGATTATATCTACTGTTCTCCGGGAATAAACCGCAGCTGTCCGGTGACTACGGACGGATACTGGGATGAGCATGTATTTTGATCGAGTTTCTCGTATTCTCGATTTTCTCGAATTCTCGAAATTTCCTATAAACCACATGGCTTCGCATATTGAACGTGTGATTGGAAATAAGTTTGTACTACCCTTCCGCCCCTTGGGTGGTAGATGTCGCGGTTATGTATTGGTTGGTAGGAAGGGGGGGGGGGGGGGGGGGGTGGGTGCAGATTAAAAGGGCTGAACACGTACTGTCCCCCTTTCTTTGATTGATTGTCGGTATGGTTAAATTTCTCAAATACTGATTTTGTGATACAGTCGCTCAATTTTAATTTGTATCTCATAATTGGGCCTCGTCCTGCGCGAAGTTAAGTTCCACCTTGGTGTAGTGGTTGCATTGAATTCACATCTCCTGTAGGTCGTGGGTTCGATCCTCACATGGGCCAGGGCAGTTTTCGTTTCGGCACGAATGCTTCAAAGGGACCAGCCAGGGCGCATCTCTGCCTTGCATCCTTAAGTGGTAGCTAAATGAGTACTAGAGTTTCCTCTGGGGAGTAAAGTTCTGGGGTGACCGCACTGGAAATAAGTCGTCAGACTTTGTGCGTAATCCCTGGCCTAGTGGCCAAAGAAAATTTACTTTACTTTTTACTTTTTTAAGGCCCCACGAACGTGTTATAAAGATGTGAGCGAATCATCTCTACTGACGCCATTTCGAACTTCACTTGTTCCTGATGTTGGGCGACACCTTCCTTAGCTGACTGCAAGCAACTTATGCTCTCCAGTTGTTATGACATAACAAAACATAACATTTCTAATTATTTTCTTTGTTAATACTGTATCTTAAGACCAAAATAGAGCAGTTGCAAAGTTGTATTCTATTTCTAAAACGTCCGACTTTCTGTCTAACATATAGTTTTGTTATATAGTTTTGTTTTGCCAGCGGTTCGTGATTTAAGTACTCACACACTAAAATTCATTTAAATTGAGTTTTGAGTTTTCAGACGCAGTTAATTAAGTTCAGTTTTGTATTATTTATAAAGCGAATATGTGAAATAGTTATGACAAACATACTCAACAATGTTAAGGAAACTCTACTGAGTTTCTTATGGACAAGGAAGTTCTAATAAATAGCTAATATATTCAATAAAATAAAGTTCACCACTTTTTTTAATATTCTCTTGAATTTTTTTCCGGAATGCAATACGTTTCGCTAATGCAACAGCTATAAGGGTATTTAACATTCATTACGGGTTAGTTCGGCGCAGCAATATACGGAAACACACGACCGTGGAATTAATCACCAACAAATTGTATTCATTAACCGATTCGGACCTATCTGGCTCTGTCCTGACTACAGATTTGATTAAAGATGCGTCAGATGTTGTCCATAATTAATCGCAATCCGATTTGGTGCCCTGCTAACCAAACGGAGTGTGTGGGTGGCATTCAATCAATAAACCGGCCCACTGATAATATTAAATCGTAATTTATTCGCCGTACTAACTCTTAATTCCTTGCTCTCTCTAAATGCCGAGGTCTGTAAACTAATCATTGTTGGGAGGGAATATATAATTACAGATTCCTGATTTACTTGAATTTATATGCATTCCTTAAAGGAGTTATCACTGCCTAGAGAAAACCCATGGAAGTCGGCGGAGTAATTTTAGTTGATCGAAATTGAATATTTTTGGTTTTCACCACAATATGGCATTTACTAAATATTATTATATCGGTTCCCAGTTATTATTGTGCTAATAATTGTATCACCCACCTAAATCACCTTTTGTGACCGACCCTATAATAAACGGCTTCCTGATAATATTTGATACCGGCAGAATTATTTGTTGGAAATGTGAATTATGTGAACACAGATTGTCTACAAATACAAGCAAAATATCTGAAACGTGAAACAAAGCTATAATACACAAACAAACAGACACATTTAGAGCAGCACTGTAGTGAGATTAATAGATGTACCGGTAGTAGATAACAACAATTAACTAATTATTATTTCATAAAGTTGATCGCCATTACTAATGTTACATTAATTACGTGACCGTTAATAAATAGGTTTGGTTACTGATATTATGTTCTATCCACTTTGTCGCACTCGCCATGACAACCTTCGAATGGGCTAGTCCCTATGGTCTACACCCAGGTGGGCGCAACCGGTCAGCTACTTTCAGTTTACCCTCCGGCCTCACTCACACATGGTCACTCTTACTCAACCATTCCTTCCCATCCAAGGTCTGATATCGTCTGTAACAGAGTTACACCCATTGCATCTAACCCAACTATTTTCTCTGGTAATGGTTGCATTTTCCTTACCTAATAATTTTGACAATATGCTCAATGATGATGGTAATTAATTAATTAATTAATTAAGTAATTGCATTGCTAAATTGAAAGTTGAATAGTAACTTTGTTTGTAGTTGTTAATTTATCATAATGGGAAACTATCATAAAACTAACTATTAAAAATCGAGTATCTGTTTTAGTAAAGCAATTACTTTTTCACATATCAATAAGGGATGAAGGTATCCTCAAGTCTTGTGCTGTGGTAACGTGCCTGCTGATTTAATTAAACTTATTAACAAACCAATTATTTGCATTGAGAACATTTACAGGCATGTGTTAATTAACCTTATTATTCCTTCAGCTGTACTTAAAACCCCTTTACTTTTTATTTATTATTTAATAGAAGTCATTTGCAACCCTAATAAATTATTTGAACTAATTTTTTTACAGGGTGGGATTTATTACTTTTTAATTGTATTCCCATGTGTTGCAAAGTGTCTTTCCTCTTCTTACTGTTACCAAATATATTCGTTAGGTCTGGCTACTTATATTAGTGTCCATACATTGCGTTGCTATGGCAATGGCCGCGTTTGAGTGGATGAGCCCATACGGTCTGCATCCCTGGGGTCGGAACCGATTGGCTACTTTCAGTTTCCCCTCAGCCCTGACCCACACGTGGTCTCTGCTACTCAGCCACACTTACCCCTCCAAGGTTTGTCCCCCTTGCTTAGCCGCTTGTCGGATCAATGTTCGCTCAATGTGACGTAATTCTGGTTCCGCCAATATCAATGTTTAGATATTACTACTGCAGTAGATGATATTTAATTGTTTCATTGTCATTACAATATGATTGTTTAAATGTCGATCTAGAACAGAGAGGGATGGAAAAATGACCAACAATGAAAATAATGTTTACTATAACATTATTTACCTGAAAGATTGAAAAAGTTTAGGATTGAAATATTATTCATTTATATCAGTGAACGATAAGAAAAATATAATATGGCCATAAACTATTTGTAATTTTAATTCTGCAAATATAAAGCCTTACTCCAAATGCTGCAGTATTTTTCAGTATAAAATGAGCGAATAGAGCCGCTTCCGCTTTGTAGGACATTGCTTTCGCCTTGAGGATCAACAAGTTCACAATCTTGTGCTTTGGCGGCCTCTTGGACTGAATAAGCATGGTGGACAGCCAATGAATTTCTTGAGACGCATCTTAAAGGACACTGGCCTTAACCCTATTACCACTGGGGTGTTTTGACCATTAGCACCAGTGGGGGGGGGGGGGAGGATTCGGCCCCCCACTATATTTTTGTAATCGTCCAATGAAATCCTACAAAATTTGGGCTGTTGGTGAAACAACTATAGATGAACACTACCAAACCTTAAAAAGTTAAAATTTCATAACCGGGACTCATAATTTTGATGAAAAATAAAAGTAGTCCCAGGACAAAATTACAAAATTTTTCGTTTTCTAAAAACTAATAGTGTGGCAGTGTTGGCTAGATTTAGTAGGCTTTTCAAGACGCTGAATCGAATGTGATTATATTCCATTTCCAAAAATTGAAGTGGATGCTATTTTTCGTGCACCTAAGAAGTGGACGTGGCACTTCAAATTTTGAAAAATTAGATATTCAGAAAATGCCCCTAATTTTTTTATTTCAACGCATCTTTATAGGTTTTCTGGGCCGCTGAATTGATTGAATGTAATATAGAAGCCTGAAGACTTAGTGGTTCGCCATTTTTGGTGCACCAAAATTAGGGCGTGGCACTTCAAATTTTGAAAAATACTAGATTCGGAAAATAAACCAAAATGGAATTTTTAACGCATTTATATATGTTTTCTAGACCGCTGAATCGATTGAAAGTAATATAGAAGCCTGAAGACTTAGAGGTTAGCCATTTTTTGAAATCAAAACTTTAGTGTTTTAACCCGAATAAAGTAATTTTGAAAATTTGAAGTGCCACGCCCTAATTTTGGTGCACCGAAAATTACGTACACCAAGGATTTGAGGCTTCTATATTACTTTCAATCGATTCAGCGCTCCAGAAAACCTATAAAAATGCTTTGCAAATCAAAACTTTAGTGTATTTTACGAATCTCGTATTTTTCAAAATTTGAAGTGCCACGCCCTAATTTTGGTGCACCAAAAATGGCCAACCACTAAGTCTTCAGGCTTCTATATTACTTTCAATCGATTCAGCGCTCCAGAAAACCAATAAAAATGCTTCGAAATCAAAACTGTAGTAAATTTTCCGAATAAAGTAATTTTGAAATTTTAAAGTGCCACGCCCTAATTTTTGTACTCCAAAAATGACGTACCACTACACTTACATACTTGTATAGAGCATTAGAGTGATCCAAACCAATAAAAATGAATAAAAATAGCCCAAACATAATAATTACTAAATCACGGTGAATGACTTCGTAAAATTCGAAAATTTCAAAAAATTTGGTGCTGGAGACCAAATTTTGAGGTGGCACCCACATCGAAAAGTAGAAATCCAATTGCAACGTCGTTTTTTGCAAAAGATGCGGCATTAAATTTGGCTAATTGTCAATAAAAATTGGGCCGGTACGTAATGTGGTTGCATAGTTACAGCAACTAAAATCTAGGAAGGGGCCGATTCGCCCCCCCCCCCCCCCCCCCCCCCCCCCCCCCCCCCCCCAGTGGTAATAGGGTTAAAGATACGGATGATTAAGCAAAAGTCATGGGTGATAGTGAGTTGTGGAGGCACAATTTAGTCGATAAGCCGGCACAGCATTCTTAATATATATGTAATATATATAACGCAGCTGCAATCATCCCGATAGAAGTAGTTAAATAAAACAAGGCGGTTTACCCAATTGGCAGCTATTTTAGAAGCAGATGTTTATGTTAGTTTAACAGTAAGTTATTCGGTTATACCGGCGTTCACTCTGAACGTATTCTTTCCGATTTTATTGAAACTTACCTGTTTTCAATCGGTGCCGGTCCGCATGTTGCTATTCTCGGCTAGTTTTGCGCATTGGTGATAATCGCATGTGTTGCAATTGACCTTTGGTTTGCTAATATATTGTTTATCGGTATTGCTGTTGTTTACCAATCTACTGTATTGCTTGTTTTTATATCTACCTTATATCTTCAAACTATATCGTCAGCTCCGTAAGTATTAAATATATTATTATTATTAGTAGAGTACCGGTATTAGTTTGTTAGATTTTGATAAACTATAGGTCTACTTTCAATTAATATTTAATATTGCAAGTCATACTTATTTTAGTCTGTAATTGGTCGTTCCTAAACATTGATAAAAATATATTATAACTATATTTTTAAAATATATGTTTTTAATATTAAAATCTTAAAAATATAAAAATATATTGATTTTCTGACTCGAATACGAAAATACCATTAAAATATGAATCACTTCAATTTAAAACGATTTATTATTTGACCCCCCTAGGCCCCCAAATGCTGGAGTGCTCGGTGGTTAGTCAATGTCTGGGGATGTTTTTCGTTTGTATTTATTGCAAGTTACACAGCGAAACTAGCCGCATTCATGGCTGGCTTCTACATTCACACACAGGTGGAAAACATCTATATTTTGGTGGGAGATGTAAGTATTGCATTCTAGAAGATTTTACATCTGTTATTGTATATTTTTTATACCAAAATTGCAACACCGGTGTAGTTCAGCAGCGAACGTATTGAAATGCGTTAGTTAATAATAGTACACATTACGCATTATAACTTTAGATAGACAACAACATATCAGCACACATTGCATCTTTATATTACAATTAGAGTTGACAGGTATGCCTTCACATTGCAGTTCTAGGTGATTAAATTTACAATTAATTACCTGTATTAATTTTGAATACAGTATATTTTTGAACAAAATATTTAAATAGACTAATATAATTAATATTAACGGATCAATCATACTATTTAATGAATACGGAATGCGCTTGTTTTATAAAATAATTCCGAGTTTAGTTGGACCAGCATGGCAACTAAGTCGGTGATGGGTCATCGAGTATGAAAGTAGTAGTATATCCTGTATTAATTAATTGTGAATCTACACAAAGTTCCAAACGTTCGTATTTTATTAACTATTGATAGTTGGTTTATTAATTAATAGCTACCAGGCTCCAGTATCATCGACCTTCATTCTATTATATCTGGGCTATTACAGCACTACTAATAGTACAATTCTAGTTAACTTTCTAATGATTTTTTTAATTAAGGGCAAATATTACTATTATGATTATTTTATCTATTCGTGATTTTTTTAAATTATGAAATGTTCCAAGAAAATATTGACACTATTTTGTCCTATAAATTATAACTCATGTCCTATCATTTCTTATACTTTATTGTTTAATATAATAATTGAATATCGTTGATTTTTCTAGCTTTCCAAAGATCCGTACAAAGACGGTAGGTTGCGAATAGGTACCGTGACGGGAAGCAGTACAGACAGTTATATTCAACAGAACTTCGAGTTCCTCTACCACTACATGCAAGAGTACAATAAACCATTAATCAGTGATCTCGTCCAAGGACTCAAGTGAGTACCACTTTATTCATTAAGCACTAAGCCATGGTCTCAAATGAGTACCACATTATTCATTAAGCACTCAGCCATGGTCTCAAGTGAGTACCACATTATTCATTAAGCACTCAGCCATGGTTTCTAGTGAGTACCACATTATTCATTAAGCACTCAGCCATGGTTTCTATTGAGTACCATATTATTCATTAAGCACTCAGCCATGGTTTCTAGTGAGTACCACATTATTCATTAAGCACTCAGCCATGGTTTCTAGTGAGTACCACATTTTTCATTAAGCACTCAGCCATGGTTTCTAATGAGTACCACATTATTCATTAAGCACTCAGCCATAGTTTCTAGTGAGTACCACATTATTCATTAAGCACTCAGCCATTGTTTATAGTGAGTACCACATTATTAATTAAGCACTCAGCCATGGTTTCTATTGAGTACCACATTATTCATTAAGCACTCAGCCATGGTTTCTAGTGAGTACCACATTATTCATTAAGCACTCAGCCATGGTTTCTAGTGAGTACCACATTATTCATTTAGCACTCAGCCATGGTTTATAGTGAGTACCACATTATTCATTAAGCACTCAGCCATGGTTTCTATTGAGTACCACATTATTCATTAAGCACTCATCCATGGTTTCTAGTGAGTACCACATTATTCATTAAGCACTCAGCCATGGTTTCTAGTGAGTACCACATTATTCATTAAGCACTCAGCCATGGTCTCAAATGAGTACCACATTATTCATTAAGCACTCAGCCATGGTCTCAAGTGAGTACCACATTATTCATTAAGCACTCAGCCATGGTTTCTAGTGAGTACCACATTATTCATTAAGCACTCAGCCATGGTTTCTATTGAGTACCACATTATTCATTAAGCACTCAGCCATGGTTTCTAGTGAGTACCACATTATTCATTAAGCACTCAGCCATGGTTTCTAGTGAGTACCACATTTTTCATTAAGCACTCAGCCATGGTTTCTAATGAGTACCACATTATTCATTAAGCACTCAGCCATAGTTTCTAGTGAGTACCACATTATTCATTAAGCACTCAGCCATTGTTTATAGTGAGTACCACATTATTAATTAAGCACTCAGCCATGGTTTCTATTGAGTACCACATTATTCATTAAGCACTCAGCCATGGTTTCTAGTGAGTACCACATTATTCATTTAGCACTCAGCCATGGTTTATAGTGAGTACCACATTATTCATTAAGCACTCAGCCATGGTTTCTATTGAGTACCACATTATTCATTAAGCACTCATCCATGGTTTCTAGTGAGTACCACATTATTCATTAAGCACTCAGCCATGGTTTCTAGTGAGTACCACATTATTCATTAAGCACTCAGCCATGGTTTCTAGTGAGTACCACATTATTCATTAAGCACTCATCCATGGTTTCTAGTGAGTACCACATTATTCATTAAGCACTCAGCCATGGTTTCTAGTGAGTACCACATTATTCATTAAGCACTCAGCCATGGTTTCTAGTGAGTACCACATTATTCATTAAGCACTCAGCCATGGTTTCTAGTGAGTACCACATTATTCATTAAGCACTCAGCCATAGTTTCTAGTGAGTACCACATTATTCATTAAGCACTCAGCCATGGTTTCTATTGAGTACCACATTATTCATTAAGCACTCAGCCATGGTTTCTAGTGAGTACCACATTATTCATTAAGCACTCGGCCATGGTTTCTAGTGAGTACCACATTATTCATTAAGCACTCAGCCATGGTTTCTAGTGAGTACCACATTATTCATTAAGCACTCAGCCATGGTTTCTAGTGAGTACCACATTATTCATTAAGCACTCAGCCATGGTTTCTAGTGAGTACCACATTATTCATTAAGCACTCAGCCATGGTTTCTATTGAGTACCACATTATTCATTAAGCACTCAGCCATGATTTCTAGTGAGTACCACATTGTTCATTAAGCACTCAGCCATGGTTTCTAGTGAATACCACATTATTCATTAAGCACTCAGCCATGGTTTCTAGTGAGTACCACATTATTCATTAAGCACTCAGCCATGGTTTCTAGTGAGTACCACATTATTCATTAAGCACTCAGCCATGGTTTCTAGTGAGTACCACATTATTCAGTAAGCACTCAGCCATGGTTTCTAGTGAGTACCACATTATTCATTAAGCACTCAGCCATGGTTTCTAGTGAGTACCACATTATTCATTAAGCACTCAGCCATGGTTTCTATTGAGTACCACATTATTCATTAAGCACTCAGCCATGGTTTCTAGTGAGTACCACATTATTCATTAAGTACTCAGCCATGGTTTCTATTGAGTACCACATTATTCATTAAGCACTCAGCCATGGTTTCTAGTGAGTACCACATTATTCATTAAGCACTCAGCCATGGTTTATATTGAGTACCACATTATTCAGTAAGCACTCAGCCATGGTTTCTAGTGAGTACCACATTATTCATTAAGCACTCAGCCATGGTTTCTAGTGAGTACCACATTATTCATTTAGCACTTAGCCATGGTTTCTATTGAGTACCACATTATTCATTAAGCACTCAGCCATGGTTTCTATTGAGTACCACATTATTCATTAAGCACAGCCATGGTTTCTAGCGAGTACCACATTATTCATTAGCAAAGGCCTTAACATTTTCTATTTTATTTTGTCTAATTATAATTGTAAATAATTACAAATAAATGATGGAGTCGTTAAAAAATTTTACAGACTCCGAATTCAAAATTCCGCATTATTTAAACCAAAATGATGGTTTCTTCATTAAAAAATGGGGGGGGGGGGGGGGTATGTTCAATGATTCTTAAAGCTGTGGGACAAAGGAGAGGGAGATTTCAAACAATTGAGTGAGATGCATTATTCAGACTGTTGTTATAAATGTAGGAGTAATTGGATACCTTGTCTTGTGTTTCCAGGGGCAACGACAGTCATCCAAGCACGTTGGATATGTTTATATACGATAATCCAATAATCACGCACGAGGTGGCCACAGATCCCGAGTGTGTTCTACGTTCGGTTGGTGCGCCGTTCGGTGGTGAGGGTTACGGGATAGGTGAGTCAGCGTTCTACGTTCGGTTGGTGCGCCGTTCGGTGGTGAGGGTTACGGGATAGGTGAGTCAGCGTTCTACGTTCGGTTGGTGCGCCGTTCGGTGGTGAGGGTTACGGGATAGGTGAGTCAGCGTTCTACGTTCGGTTGGTGCGCCGTTCGGTGGTGAGGGTTACGGGATAGGTGAGTCAGCGTTCTACGTTCGGTTGGTGCGCCGTTCGGTGGTGAGGGTTACGGGATAGGTGAGTCAGCGTTCTACGTTCGGTTGGTGCGCCGTTCGGTGGTGAGGGTTACGGGATAAGTGAGTCAGCGTTCTACGTTCGGTTGGTGCGCCGTTCGGTGGTGAGGGTTACGGGATAGGTAAGTCAGCGTTCTACGTTCGGTTGGTGCGCCGTTCGGTGGTGAGGGTTACGGGATAGGTGAGTCAGCGTTCTACGTTCGGTTGGTGCGCCGTTCGGTGGTGAGGGTTACGGGATAGGTGAGTCAGCGTTCTACGTTCGGTTGGTGCGCCGTTCGGTGGTGAGGGTTACGGGATAGGTGAGTCAGCGTTCTACGTTCGGTTGGTGCGCCGTTCGGTGGTGAGGGTTACGGGATAGGTGAGTCAGCGTTCTACGTTCGGTTGGTGCGCCGTTCGGTGGTGAGGGTTACGGGATAGGTGAGTCAGCGTTCTACGTTCGGTTGGTTTGCCGTTCGGTGGTGAGGGTTACGGGATAGGTGAGTCAGCGTTCTACGTTCGGTTGGTGCGCCGTTCGGTGGTGAGGGTTACGGGATAGGTGAGTCAGCGTTCTACGTTCGGTTGGTGCGCCGTTCGGTGGTGAGGGTTACGGGATAGGTGAGTCAGCGTTCTACATTTGGTTGGTGCGCCGTTCGGTGGTGAGGGTTACGGGATAGGTGAGTCAGCGTTCTACGTTTGGTTGGTGCGCCGTTCGGTGGTGAGGGTTACGGGATAGGTGAGTCAGCGTTCTACGTTTGGTTGGTGCGCCGTTCGGTGGTGAGGGTTACGGGATAGGTGAGTCAGCGTTCTACGTTCGGTTGGTGCGTCGTTCGGTGGTGAGGGTTACGGGATAGGTGAGTCAGCGTTCTACGTTCGGTTGGTGCGCCGTTCGGTGGTGAGGGTTACGGGATAGGTGAGTCAGCGTTCTACGTTCGGTTAGTGCGCCTTTCGGTGGTGAGGGTTACGGGATAGGTGAGTCAGCGTTCTACGTTCGGTTGGTGCGCCGTTCGGTGGTGAGGGTTACGGGATAAGTGAGTCAGCGTTCTACGTTCGGTTGGTGCGCCGTTCGGTGGTGAGGGTTACGGGATAGGTGAGTCAGCGTTCTACGTTCGGTTGGTGCGCCGTTCGGTGGTGAGGGTTACGGGATAAGTGAGTCAGCGTTCTACGTTCGGTTGGTGCGCCGTTCGGTGGTGAGGGTTACGGGATAGGTAAGTCAGCGTTCTACGTTCGGTTGGTGCGCCGTTCGGTGGTGAGGGTTACGGGATAGGTGAGTCAGCGTTCTACGTTCGGTTGGTGCGCCGTTCGGTGGTGAGGGTTACGGGATAGGTGAGTCAGCGTTCTACGTTCGGTTGGTTTGCCGTTCGGTGGTGAGGGTTACGGGATAGGTGAGTCAGCGTTCTACGTTCGGTTGGTGCGCCGTTCGGTGGTGAGGGTTACGGGATAGGTGAGTCAGCGTTCTACGTTCGGTTGGTGCGCCGTTCGGTGGTGAGGGTTACGGGATAGGTGAGTCAGCGTTCTACATTTGGTTGGTGCGCCGTTCGGTGGTGAGGGTTACGGGATAGGTGAGTCAGCGTTCTACGTTTGGTTGGTGCGCCGTTCGGTGGTGAGGGTTACGGGATAGGTGAGTCAGCGTTCTACGTTTGGTTGGTGCGCCGTTCGGTGGTGAGGGTTACGGGATAGGTGAGTCAGCGTTCTACGTTCGGTTGGTGCGCCGTTCGGTGGTGAGGGTTACGGGATAGGTGAGTCAGCGTTCTACGTTCGGTTGGTGCGCCGTTCGGTGGTGAGGGTTACGGGATAGGTGAGTCAGCGTTCTACGTTTGGTTGGTGCGCCGTTCGGTGGTGAGGGTTACGGGATAGGTGAGTCAGCGTTCTACGTTCGGTTGGTGCGCCGTTCGGTGGTGAGGGTTACGGGATAGGTGAGTCAGCGTTCTGATAGGATCGTACTGGACTCTATACTGTATAATGGTGGCGGTCAATATAATAATTATATATAGATATTGTTAATGACGTATGTGCTGGGTTGTCTTACCGGAAGTAGCCTAATCGTTGCCTAATACTTACTGTAAATATACTGACTGCATGTAGGCCTTGATAAAGTCAGACCCTTATTTCTGATACCGTTCGTCCGTGTCCAGTTGGACCATTACGCTACACACACACACATCATGGCGCAGTGTTAACTGAATATTGTGTGGTTAGCTATAAATTTATAAAATGGACGATCAGGTAAACGTCTCGCGTTTAAAGAAAAGCCACACCGGATATAAAGCAAATTATTCCAGACTGCGGAATCAACTAAACTCTTTGATCCAGCAAGTAAACGTCCTCGCCCCAGACGAGCGTCCACTGGCATTAACTGACGACATTCAAAGACTTAAAGGTATGTTAGAAGTCTCCTCCGAAAAACTTGGAGACTCATTGCAGTTAATGCTCGATAACGATGTCGATTGTACGGTAGAGGAAACTGTGTACGATAACATTACAGTTGAACTGACCGGTTTAAGATTGTCCGTGATAAAGATTCTCGGTGAAATCCCGAAACTCCCTACCGGTATACAAAACCCCAACGCGCAGATAGGAAACGTTACCCAGCACGGAACCGGGATTGGCGTAAAGTCAGACAATGCGCCCCGTGCTACGGTGAATAAACCTCCTATAATCGATCAGGATATCGATATTAAACGGTTTAATCGTTGGCGAGTTTCATGGTGTAATTACGCCAAGATTATAAAACTACAACTTCAGCCAAGAGACGAACAGATCTCCGCATTCTTCGGATACTGCAGCCCTGCGTTACTTTCTAAACTGCAGTACGTCGTCGAGATACCACAGAACACGGTATTAACCCTTGAGGAAGTGTTCGACAAATTCGAAAACTATCTAAAAGGGAGGCAAAATATTGCACTCGACAGATGGGAACTCACAACGTGTAAACAACAAGAATGCGAAACATTCGACAATTATTATACTCGATTGTGCGAAATGGCTGAGACTGCGGGTCTTCGCGGGATGCGAGAAGACGAGTGGATATCAACGTTGATTACAGTGGGAATAAACGACGAGGAGATCCGGCAAGATCTCCTCGCGAAGTCCCCAGCACTGGACCATAAAGAAACAGTACTCTTCTGTCGCAGTGAAGAGGCTGCGCGAAGCCACTTAAGGAGAATGAAAATCTCGAGATCTGAAAGTTCAGATTATTCCTCAGCGGCGGCTACGAGCGAGACATCGAGATCACGTCAGCGTTGTAATAATAAGGGATATCAATTCCGAAAAAGATCGCAATCTAGAAACCAACAGTCTAACGACGATAAATGTATGCGTTGTGGCTATGACAAACACGGGCAGGGTAAATTCTGCCCAGCACAGGGTAAAACGTGCAGCAAATGTAAAAAACGAAACCATTTTGCCCAAGTTTGCACATCTAAAGTGAATAAATCCGCAGCAGTTGTGAGTAATGACAGTACATCTGCTGCTATCCATGTGGCATCTTGCGTTTTTAATAAACGATGTGCAGTTGAAGTGAATTTGTCCTATGATGGACAGCACTGTTGCCAAATGGATGCAATCCCAGATACAGGCTCAGATCGTACTGTATGTGGAGTACAATTAGCTGATAAGTTGAAAATTGACATATCCAATTTTCTAGAACCGTCTAGTGACAACTTATTGAACATAAATGGTAATTCTATTAAACAAATAGGACAACTCTCCTTATTAATAAAACTAGAAGGGCAAGAAATCAGAGATGTCATTACTGTATGTGAAGGTGTGACGTCACTATATTTGTCATTGAAAGTGTGCAAAGCATTACGTCTAATCCATGAAAACTGGCCCAAACCACTTCCCCCAATTTATTTTGGTCAGGAATTAAATTATCAGAGTTGTTCACTTAAAACACAAGTTGATAAAATTAAAGTTGTGTTCAAACAGAGAGAACGGGAAAATTGGATTTTAAATTTACCAGAAAATCCATCTGATAATGAGAAAGGGGAAGTACACAGAAAACTGTCATCAGTTTACTGTTCGGTTTTCGACTGCAAAACGGAATTAAAAACAATGTGTGGGAAAACTATTGGTGATCCTATGAAAATTGAACTGAAAGAAAATTTTACACCTTTTGCAATTCATGCGGCGAGAAAAATTCCTTTTGCAAAACGAAATGAAGTAAAAACTGAACTCGATTATCTTGTAGAGAAGGGTATAATCGAGCCAGTGGGAGATCGGCCAACAGAGTGGTGCCACCCTTTAGTTGTGGCACCCAAACCGGACGGTGGTATCAGAGTGTGTGTAGACTTGACAAATTTAAATAAACAAGTCAAACGGGTAGTACACCCGAGTAATTCACCCTATGAAGTCGTGTCGGAAATCGCCCCAGAATCCAAATATTTTACAACTTTGGACGCAAAAACTGCTTATTGGCAAGTTTTATTGGATCCAGCAGCCCGCGACTTAACTTGTTTCATAACACCATGGGGACGGTTTATATTCAACCGAGCTCCAATGGGTTACATAAGTACGGGTGACTCATATAATCTACGTGCTGATATGGCGCTAAGAGGTATAGACAATATTCATAAGCTGGTAGACGGCATGGTAATTGCAGATAAAGATTTTAAATCCCATGTTGGCCGTATTTGTGAAGTTCTAGAACGTTGTGCTCAGTATAATATCACCATTCATCCCAATAAATTTAATTTCGCACTGTGCGAAGTTAAATTTGGTGGGTATATTGTATCACAGGAAGGTACGAAGGCTGATCCCGAAAAAATCAGCGCTATAACTAACTTTCCTGCTCCCACCAATCGCACTGAACTACGTTCTTTTATGGGCCTAGTTCAACAACTAGCGCGATTCTCAAATGAAATAAGTGAAATGGCTTGTCCTTTACGCGATCTCTTGAAAGTTAAAAACGCATATAGTTGGACAGCCAATCACGAACTAGCATTTGAAAATGTTAAAAAGGCGCTGGCAATCCCACCCATTCTTGCCCCATTCGATAAAAACGCAAAACTACAATTAGAAACGGATGCATCCAGAACCAAAGGTTTAGGGTTTGCATTATTGCAGAAACGAGAAGTTGATCAGGAATGGCATTTAATACAATGTGGGTCGAGATTTTTGAAAGACTGTGAAACGCGGTACGCGGTAATTGAGTTGGAAGCCCTAGCAATTCAATGGGCCATTACGAAATGTCGAATTTATTTGTATGGTCAACCGCATTTTACAGTGGTGACAGATCACCGCCCCCTTTTACCTATTATGAACACTCAGACACTCGATGTAATTGAGAATATGAGACTACAAAATCTCAAAATGAAACTTAGTGGGTACAATTTTACAGTGGAGTGGAAAACGGGAAAGCAGCATTACATTCCCGATGCACTTTCGCGAGCACCTGTATCAGATCCTTCGCCCGAAAATGACGAAGACCCAGATGCAACTAAGTATGTGATTGCGGCACTTTTTCAGGCTGCATCAGAAAAAATTAATAACGAAATATGTGATAGTTATAAATATTCACCGTACAAAGACCCATTACTGGAGAAGCTGCGAAATGTTTCTCGTTATGATAAGGATTATCAGGCCTTAATCACAGCAATTAACGGCGACTTCGAACCCACAGTGGTTGGAAATCCGTTGGTTCAGCAGTTAAAAAAATTGTGGAATGAACTGGGTGTAGAAGATGGGATTGTGCTGTTTGGACGTCGCATGGTGATTCCTAAAGAAGCCCGTGCAGACATCTTGACTAAACTGCATGATGCCCATCAAGGTATAGAGCGCACTAAAAGACGCGCTAGGGAGTCTGTATATTGGCCAGGAATCAATAATGAAATTGAGATTTTAGTTCAATCCTGTGAAAAGTGCCAATACCGACTCCCGAGTAATGTGAAAGAACCATGTTTATCGGACCCGACACCCTCGAGAGTTTTCGAGTCCGTTTCATCCGACTTGTTTGACTTTGCGGGTCATGCATATTTAGTATATGTAGACAGATTATCTGGATTTCCCTTTGTCACACGGTGGCATAGTGACCCGACAGCACAACAAGTTATTGCAAAATTGCATCAGTATTTCGCTCAAACCGGCGTTCCTGTACGTATACGAACTGATAATGGCCCACAGTATAACTCACAAGTTTTTAAAGACTTTTTAGAACGTTGGGGGGTTGCTAGGGTGCCCTCAACGCCGTATTATCCACAGTCGAATGGCCATGCGGAGGTCTCAGTAAAAATTGTAAAAAGTCTAGTGGCAAAAGCGGATGATGGGCGAATTGATTCGGAAATATTTACTCGGGGTATTCTAGAACTACGCAACACACCCCGTATTGATGGTCGTTCTCCAGCGCAGATTGTGTACGGCCATCCACTTCGGTCACAACTGCCTCTCCATTATCGTGCATTCGATAAGACCTGGCAAACCGAAGCAAAAACGGCTGACGAAGTTGCTTGGCGTGCATCTAAGACCGCGCAGCTTTACTATGACAGAAACGCACGTGCTTTACCGAAATTGGACCCTGGAACCAAGGTGCTTATCCAGAACCCTGGAACAAAGCGCTGGTCAAAGACCGGCGTTGTAGTGGAAAGGGGAAGTAGGCGGGATTATCAACTCAAACTCCCATCTGGACGAGTTTATCGCCGAAACAGAAGGTTTCTCCGTCCTCTATTTCAACCGGACAGACGAGAACCTCCAAACAACCCTACAAACAATATCCCATATCCACCCACTACATTATTGACTGAAGTCGAACCGAAAGTGAAATCTATTCTACGACGTAGCACAAGGAAGATCAAACCGGTGGTACGATTCACGGCTTAATTGAAATTGTTTCAGTTTCTCAAGCTGCCAATCTCAATCTCGGTAAGGGAGATGATAGGATCGTACTGGACTCTATACTGTATAATGGTGGCGGTCAATATAATAATTATATATAGATATTGTTAATGACGTATGTGCTGGGTTGTCTTACCGGAAGTAGCCTAATCGTTGCCTAATACTTACTGTAAATATACTGACTGCATGTAGGCCTTGATAAAGTCAGACCCTTATTTCTGATACCGTTCGTCCGTGTCCAGTTGGACCATTACGCTACACACACACACATCACGTTCTACGTTCGGTTGGTGCGCCGTTCGGTGGTGAGGGTTACGGGATAGGTGAGTCAGCGTTCTACGTTTGGTTGGTGCGCCGTTCGGTGGTGAGGGTTACGGGATAGGTGAGTCAGCGTTCTACGTTTGGTTGGTGCGCCGTTCGGTGGTGAGGGTTACGGGATAGGTGAGTCAGCGTTCTACGTTCGGTTGGTGCGCCGTTCGGTGGTGAGGGTTACGGGATAGGTGAGTCAGCGTTCTACGTTCGGTTGGTGCGCCGTTCGGTGGTGAGGGTTACGGGATAGGTGAGTCAGCGTTCTACGTTCGGTTGGTGCGCCTTTCGGTGGTGAGGGTTACGGGATAGGTGAGTCAGCGTTCTACGTTCGGTTGGTGCGCCGTTCGGTGGTGAGGGTTACGGGATAATTGAGTCAGCGTTCTACGTTCGGTTGGTGCGCCGTTCGGTGGTGAGGGTTACGGGATAGGTGAGTCAGCGTTCTACGTTCGGTTGGTGCGCCGTTCGGTGGTGAGGGTTACGGGATAAGTGAGTCAGCGTTCTACGTTCGGTTGGTGCGCCGTTCGGTGGTGAGGGTTACGGGATAGGTAAGTCAGCGTTCTACGTTCGGTTGGTGCGCCGTTCGGTGGTGAGGGTTACGGGATAGGTGAGTCAGCGTTCTACGTTCGGTTGGTGCGCCGTTCGGTGGTGAGGGTTACGGGATAGGTGAGTCAGCGTTCTACGTTCGGTTGGTTTGCCGTTCGGTGGTGAGGGTTACGGGATAGGTGAGTCAGCGTTCTACGTTCGGTTGGTGCGCCGTTCGGTGGTGAGGGTTACGGGATAGGTGAGTCAGCGTTCTACGTTCGGTTGGTGCGCCGTTCGGTGGTGAGGGTTACGGGATAGGTGAGTCAGCGTTCTACATTTGGTTGGTGCGCCGTTCGGTGGTGAGGGTTACGGGATAGGTGAGTCAGCGTTCTACGTTTGGTTGGTGCGCCGTTCGGTGGTGAGGGTTACAGGATAGGTGAGTCAGCGTTCTACGTTTGGTTGGTGCGCCGTTCGGTGGTGAGGGTTACGGGATAGGTGAGTCAGTGTTCTACGTTCGGTTGGTGCGCCGTTCGGTGGTGAGGGTTACGGGATAGGTGAGTCAGCGTTCTACGTTCGGTTCGTGCGCCGTTCGGTGGTGAGGGTTACGGGATAGGTGAGTCAGCGTTCTACGTTCGGTTGGTGCGCCTTTCGGTGGTGAGGGTTACGGGATAGGTGAGTCAGCGTTCTACGTTCGGTTGGTGCGCCGTTCGGTGGTGAGGGTTACGGGATAAGTGAGTCAGCGTTCTACGTTCGGTTGGTGCGCCGTTCGGTGGTGAGGGTTACGGGATAGGTGAGTCAGCGTTCTACGTTCGGTTGGTGCGCCGTTCGGTGGTGAGGGTTACGGGATAGGTGAGTCAGCGTTCTACGTTCGGTTGGTGCGCCGTTCGGTGGTGAGGGTTACGGGATAGGTGAGTCAGCGTTCTACGTTCGGTTGGTGCGCCGTTCGGTGGTGAGGGTTACGGGATAGGTGAGTCAGCGTTCTACGTTCGGTTGGTGCGCCGTTCGGTGGTGAGGGTTACGGGATAGGTGAGTCAGCGTTCTACGTTCGGTTGGTGCGCCGTTCGGTGGTGAGGGTTACGGGATAGGTGAGTCAGCGTTCTACGTTCGGTTGGTGCGCCGTTCGGTGGTGAGGGTTACGGGATAGGTGAGTCAGCGTTCTACGTTCGGTTGGTGCGCCGTTCGGTGGTGAGGGTTACGGGATAGGTGAGTCAGCGTTCTACGTTCGGTTGGTGCGCCGTTCGGTGGTGAGGGTTACGGGATAGGTGAGTCAGCGTTCTACGTTCGGTTGGTGCGCCGTTCGGTGGTGAGGGTTACGGGATAGGTGAGTCAGCGTGCTACGTTCGGTTGGTGCGCCGTTCGGTGGTGAGGGTTACGGGATAGGTGAGTCAGCGTTCTACGTTCGGTTGGTGCGCCGTTCGGTGGTGAGGGTTACGGGATAGGTGAGTCAGCGTTCTACGTTCGGTTGGTGCGCCGTTCGGTGGTGAGGGTTACGGGATAGGTGAGTCAGCGTTCTACGTTCGGTTGGTGCGCCGTTCGGTGGTGAGGGTTACGGGATAGGTGAGTCAGCGTTCTACGTTCGGTTGGTGCGCCGTTCGGTGGTGAGGGTTACGGGATAGGTGAGTCAGCGTTCTACGTTTGGTTGGTGCGCCGTTCGGTGGTGAGGGTTACGGGATAGGTGAGTCAGCGTTCTACGTTCGGTTGGTGCGCCGTTCGGTGGTGAGGGTTACGGGATAGGTGAGTCAGCGTTCTACGTTCGGTTGGTGCGCCGTTCGGTGGTGAGGGTTACGGGATAGGTGAGTCAGCGTTCTACGTTCGGTTGGTGCGCCTTTCGGTGGTGAGGGTTACGGGATAGGTGAGTCAGCGTTCTACATTCGGTTGGTGCGCCGTTCGGTGGTGAGGGTTACGGGATAAGTGAGTCAGCGTTCTACGTTCGGTTGGTGCGCCGTTCGGTGGTGAGGGTTACGGGATAGGTGAGTCAGCGTTCTACGTTCGGTTGGTGCGCTGTTCGGTGGTGAGGGTTACGGGATAGGTGAGTCAGCGTTCTACGTTCGGTTGGTGCGCCGTTCGGTGGTGAGGGTTACGGGATAGGTGAGTCAGCGTTCTACGTTCGGTTGGTGCGCCGTTCGGTGGTGAGGGTTACGGGATAGGTGAGTCAGCGTTCTACGTTCGGTTGGTGCGCCGTTCGGTGGTGAGGGTTACGGGATAGGTGAGTCAGCGTTCTACGTTCGGTTGGTGCGCCGTTCGGTGGTGAGGGTTACGGGATAGGTGAGTCAGCGTTCTACGTTCGGTTGGTGCGCCGTTCGGTGGTGAGAGTTACGGGATAGGTGAGTCAGCGTTCTACGTTCGGTTGGTGCGCCGTTCGGTGGTGAGGGTTACGGGATAGGTGAGTCAGCGTTCTACGTTCGGTTGGTGCGCCGTTCGGTGGTGAGGGTTACGGGATAGGTGAGTCAGCGTTCTACGTTCGGTTGGTGCGCCGTTCGGTGGTGAGGGTTACGGGATAGGTGAGTCAGCGTGCTACGTTCGGTTGGTGCGCCGTTCGGTGGTGAGGGTTACGGGATAGGTGAGTCAGCGTTCTACGTTCGGTTGGTGCGCCGTTCGGTGGTGAGGGTTACGGGATAGGTGAGTCAGCGTTCTACGTTCGGTTGGTGCGCCGTTCGGTGGTGAGGGTTACGGGATAGGTGAGTCAGCGTTCTACGTTCGGTTGGTGCGCCGTTCGGTGGTGAGGGTTACGGGATAGGTGAGTCAGCGTTCTACGTTCGGTTGGTGCGCCGTTCGGTGGTGAGGGTTACGGGATAGGTGAGTCAGCGTTCTACGTTCGGTTGGTGCGCCGTTCGGTGGTGAGGGTTACGGGATAGGTGAGTCAGCGTTCTACGTTCGGTTGGTGCGCCGTTCGGTGGTGAGGGTTACGGGATAGGTGAGTCAGCGTTCTACGTTCGGTTGGTGCGCCGTTCGGTGGTGAGGGTTACGGGATAGGTGAGTCAGTGTTCTACGTTCGGTTGGTGCGCCGTTCGGTGGTGAGGGTTACGGGATAGGTGAGTCAGCGTTCTACGTTCGGTTGGTGCGCCGTTCGGTGGTGAGGGTTACGGGATAAGTGAGTCAGCGTTCTACGTTCGGTTGGTGCGCCGTTCGGTGGTGAGGGTTACGGGATAGGTAAGTCAGCGTTCTACGTTCGGTTGGTGCGCCGTTCGGTGGTGAGGGTTACGGGATAGGTGAGTCAGCGTTCTACGTTTGGTTGGTGCGCCGTTCGGTGGTGAGGGTTACGGGATAGGTGAGTCAGCGTTCTACGTTCGGTTGGTTTGCCGTTCGGTGGTGAGGGTTACGGGATAGGTGAGTCAGCGTTCTACGTTCGGTTGGTGCGCCGTTCGGTGGTGAGGGTTACGGGATAGGTGAGTCAGCGTTCTACGTTCGGTTGGTGCGCCGTTCGGTGGTGAGGGTTACGGGATAGGTGAGTCAGCGTTCTACATTTGGTTGGTGCGCCGTTCGGTGGTGAGGGTTACGGGATAGGTGAGTCAGCGTTCTACGTTTGGTTGGTGCGCCGTTCGGTGGTGAGGGTTACGGGATAGGTGAGTCAGCGTTCTACGTTTGGTTGGTGCGCCGTTCGGTGGTGAGGGTTACGGGATAGGTGAGTCAGCGTTCTACGTTCGGTTGGTGCGCCGTTCGGTGGTGAGGGTTACGGGATAGGTGAGTCAGCGTTCTACGTTCGGTTGGTGCGCCGTTCGGTGGTGAGGGTTACGGGATAGGTGAGTCAGCGTTCTACGTTCGGTTGGTGCGCCTTTCGGTGGTGAGGGTTACGGGATAGGTGAGTCAGCGTTCTACGTTCGGTTGGTGCGCCGTTCGGTGGTGAGGGTTACGGGATAAGTGAGTCAGCGTTCTACGTTCGGTTGGTGCGCCGTTCGGTGGTGAGGGTTACGGGATAGGTGAGTCAGCGTTCTACGTTCGGTTGGTGCGCCGTTCGGTGGTGAGGGTTACGGGATAAGTGTAATGTTCGCTATACAGCGAATCATGAAAGGGTAAACTACCCATCCAGATGTCTGACTGAAAGAGGGGAATCCGCTATACAGCAGTAACTTCCATGTATATTCAAAACTAAGAATAGCATATATATATTTTGAATCTCCCGCCACCATTGGATATCTTAGATCGACTATAACAACTCTCCTTTTTTAGAGATACAAATTGGATCTGGACGCCTAGACTAAATAACCTATGAATGTATCTTAAACTCAATATTATACACTTATACATAATATCATAATACACTTTGCACTGTATAATAATGTCCTAGTTCCTTTTTTTGAGATTCATTTGTGATGAATCTATATATTTCCACCTAGTTGACTATAATCAAGACGATTGGGTTGACATTTGTAGCGTGCACTTCGTCGAACACTGGGTGAGTCCAGATCGATTGAATTATCGATTGAATTGTCGCTTGAATTGTAATTCGATTGCGCCATATTGTCCGAGTGATTTATTAGTTCAGCTTGGACTGGGCGGATAAATCTTCGATTCCGCCATAAGTTTCGTCCAGACGGAAAGCGTAACCGATATCTGCGATCATTGGCAGTTTCAATGACTTTAGCGATGCGATCCCATTTATTAGTTGATGTATTTTGCACTAGGACAGTGGTGTTTGTCGATATTGGCGTGAGTGCAAAAGCGGATCTGTTATAATAGTATTTCTGTTTCTCAGCTGTATCCAACCTTCGATGGTCGAATAAATCAGCACTTCTTTGCCATTCTGGCGAATAAGCACGCCAATGAGTTGGTATTAGTGTCCGCGTAGGGTGTCCGAATACACGTTGTGCCGGGGATAGGCCATCAGAATTGGGAGTGTTATATAATTCTAACATGCCAGACTGAAATTCGTGACTTTCTATGTTACCGCCGGTTTTCGCCAATAAGTATTTAGCTTTTTTGACATTTGCTTCGGCATGTCCATTTCCCTGGGGATGTTTAGGTGATGAGGGAGTCCATTTAACTCCCCAAGTCTGTAGGAATTTTGACATTGTTTCTGCAGCATATTGGGGTCCTTGATCCGTTGTTAGTGTGTTGGGTATACCAAGCATTGCAAATAAACGTCGCAATACCTTTATTGTATCGGTTGCAGAAGGTGCACTGGGAAACTTTTCGACCAATAGATATCCGGAATACCTGTCGGCATATATTATGTAATATTGTGTTGAAAGTTGGTAAAAATCAGATGAGACTGAAACAAATGCTCGTTTTGGAATGTGTGCTTGAAGAAGTGGTTCATGAGGTAATGAACTCCGATATTTCTGACATTCTAAACATTTATTTACTGTGTTGGTGATATCAGTGGAATAACCGGGCCAGTATACGGATTGACGTGCGCGTCTTTTTGTGCGGTCTATTCCTTGGTGACTTGCGTGGAGTTTACGGAGAATATCATTAACTGATGTTGGTGGAATGACAATCTGATGTCCTTTCAATACGATACCATTTTCTATAGAAAGGTCATTGCGAATACTCTTAAACTTTTCAATGTATCCATTATTATTAGTATTTTGAAAGTTATTAGAGATTGCTGTAATAAGTTCTTGATAATTAATGTCTCTGTCGGCGCATTTACGCAAATCGTCTACTATTAAGTCAGGTATTTCGAATGCAGCTATGTTTGTATCAATTGCATGCAGTGCCGAATTTTCCATTTCTATCAGATCATCATCAATATCTGGCTCTAGAACCGGTGCTCTAGACAGTGCATCTGGGATTGAGTGTTGTTTTCCATGTTCCCAAACTACGGAAAAACTGTAGTCGCTTAGTCTAGATCTATAATTGAGAATGCGAGTGTTATCGATCTCTATTAATCCATAGTTGTTGAATATTTGGACCAGAGGTTTGTGGTCTGTGATAACAGTAAATTGGGGTATACCTGCCAAATACACATGACATTTTTTGATGGCCCATGTTATAGCTAAGGCTTCTAGTTCAATAACCGCGTATCTGGTTTCAACATCCTTCAAGAAGCGGCTTCCGCATTGAATTAATTTCTGAACTCCTGCCTGTTTTTGCAGTAGTGCAAACCCAAGTCCATTTAACCGTGATGCATCTGTTTTTAATATGGTTTCAGCGGTGGGATCGAACATTCCAAGAATTGGTGGGCTCAATAATATTTGTTTTGTTTTTTTTGAATGCTATAGAATGCTCTTCCATCCATATAAAGTTGTTCTTTGTACTTAATAACTGGCGTAACGGAGTGGTTGCAGACGAAATTTCTTTGCTGAATGAACCCAATTGGTTTACTAATCCTAAGAAACTACGCAGGTCTGATCTGGTAGTAGGCACTGGAAAATCTGATATTGCACTGGTTTTCCGTTGATCAATTGAAATTTCACCATAAGAAATATGATATCCTACAAAATTGATCTGTTCTGCGCACATGATTGACTTCGATTTGTTTACTGTTAAATTATGGTATGCACACCTCTCAAGTACATTGCAAACAGTTCTGATAAGATCTGGTAGGGTTGATGTACCTATACCAATATCGTCAATGACCTTTTGAACATTTATACCGGCCATAGCATGATCCCCGCGAAATGAATAACTGTCACCTGTAGACACAAATCCCATAGGTGATCTCAAATATTTGTATTTCCCAAATGGAGTTATAAAGACAGTGAGATCTTGTGCTGCTGAATCTAATGGCATTTGCCAATAGCCTTTAACTAAGTCAATTTTACTGAAAAATCTGTCATTAAGTGAAAATCCACTGATTGCCTCGGCTGGGGTTTTGGTATGATATGCGGTTCTCTCTACCTGTGTATTTAATTTGGTTAAATCGGCACATATACGAACCTCACCGTTCTGTTTTGGAGTGACCACGATGGGATGGCACCATGATGTAGGTATATCTCCTACAGGTTCTATTATTTCACGTTCTACCATGTATTCTAATGCCTTTTTGGCTTTGTCTCGCATTGCATATGGTATTTGACGCGCAGCATGGATTGCAAATGGTTTTACTTCAGATTTCAATGTTATGGTCATTGGTGAACCAACAATGTTTCCCTTCATTGGACGTAGTTCGGTAGAATCATCGAAAACTTTATGATATACAGTTTGTAATTTTTCTGTTATCATTTTAATGAGGTCTGGCGTTAGATGGTGAACATTTGGTATAGTTTTAATCCATTCCTCTCGTTTCTGCCATACTGGTTTATGCTTATCATTGGAAGCTATTGTTTGAGTTGTATCAACTGTGTTGAAATCAGTGGAATCTTTTATACCACTTATGTGATTTGTATATGATGGATTTGGGAATTCAGGTGGTATAATGTGCAGTGCTTGACATGTCTCAAGTGATAGATAAAATCCAACAACATCGTAACATACCACAACCAAGGTAGTTGTTTGTTTATTACCAGCGGTTATAGAAGCTTTAAATGTACCAATTTGTTCTAAGCTTTTTCCAGCGACCGATGATAAATTATGCTTTAGTTTTGGTTCAAGAACCAATTTATTAACGATACCTGTATTGTTGAATGTTTCCAAACCCATTACAGTTCTCCCAGCTCCTGTATCAGCCAGTGCGGTAACAGTAATTGGCGATACTAGACCTTCTGGGATTATGTTTACATTTAAATATGCATTATTTCTTTTTACTATTGTGTTAATTCCACTATTAATTATATCTGTATTGTCGTAATTATCGTAATTGTTAAAAATTGTTAATATGTTTAACTCACCATCATCGTTGTTAAATGTGGGGGAATCTTCATCCTGTTCATCAGATATGGATGAAACTTCATCGTTTGACTCTGAAATGCAAATTGCCCTTATTGATTTCGAAGGACAAACTGGGGTAAAATGTCCAATTCCACCACAACAAATACATTTCGACCGCGATGCTGGACAAGGTTTCGATTTATCCCGATGATTATTTTGACCACAGTGGAAACAGCGTTGATAAGTATTTTTAGGATTGCTGTTTTTCTCGTGGATTTCCGTCTTCTGTGTGTTAAATAATCTCCCATTTGATTGGTTCGTTTTCCATTTACGTTTATTGTAATCAGTTTTTGTTGTGTTTACACTATTATCATTTGAATAATATGTGCCTTTGGTCGCCCCGAGAGATAAGGTTGCAGTTCGAGCGGTTTCTAGTCCTATGATAAATTTCCGTGATTCATTGAAACTCAAAGGAGGGTCCTTGGCAATGAGTTTTTCTTTATCTTCTTCTTCTGACATTGCAAGAATTAATAATGCTGTGTGTAAACGGTCCGTTGTAACAGTTTTTGTATTAGCATATTCTCCTAATTCTTCGATTTCATTGCAAAGTGACGTATATGTTTGTCTGTCTTTCTGCTTTATGGTTAACAGAGCACGCCAGTCAAGATTGGTATTTCGTAGAGATCGTAAATAATCTTTTATATCGTTTTGAATTTCGTCTACATTTAGATCTGTGTTTGCTGGAATTCCCAATGTTCTATTAACAATCTTCAGGAAACCTGGGGAACAACAATCCCAGAATGCTGATAACTGAACATCGTGTGTGCGTTGACTGAGGGCCATTAGGTTTGAATAATTTATCCATAAAGGTATCCATTCATTAAATTTCCTGAAATCAGTATCTGATTCGAGAATAGGGGGTCTGCGTGGTGAAAGTTTTGGATGTTCAGAATTATTGCGATTCAGACCTCTATTATCGTCTGCGTATTCTGCAGTTAAACCAATTGTTGCGGTCCTGGCAGCAATTGCGTTTTCTCGTGCCTGCTTGCATTTTATATGTGCTTCAATATCGGCAAGTTTCTCTTTTGCTTGAAGCAATATTTCTTCCCAATTATCGATGTCATTATCGGCATCCGTTTCTGTACTTCCTGTACAGCATGTTACCATTGTATCAGCATCTCGGAATTTTTCGAATTTTTTCTCCCAATCTATGATTCTAGTAGCAATCGATGTTGGGTATATACCTTCGGTGCTTGTTAATGCTTCATAATGCTGGATTGCATCTAAACCGGCTTTAGATGCTCGCGTCACTGCTGACTTATATCCACGACGTGAAGCCTTTAAACTCTTTAACTCCGACATAACAGGTATGCTTTACAGCATAAATTACTGTACCGGTATAGAGGATACAAACCCCGTTATGCCGTTGCCAGCTACTGCTACCGGCAGACCGGTACTATATCTGTCAGTCTGTGTATTATAATGTAAATCAATTACCGGTATTGTTTACTACCGTAAATATTTAGTCTTTAATCTATATAGATTCAATAATATCTCGCAGCGCCATGTAATGTTCGCTATACAGCGAATCATGAAAGGGTAAACTACCCATCCAGATGTCTGACTGAAAGAGGGGAATCCGCTATACAGCAGTAACTTCCATGTATATTCAAAACTAAGAATAGCATATATATATTTTGAATCTCCCGCCACCATTG
>JAUCBJ010008127.1:0-62692 GCA_032718475.1 Nemertoderma westbladi
ATCCTCCTCGCTCCTCTCGCTGGTATTCGACCTTCCTCCACTCCCGACGAAGTCGATGGTGGAGTCGTCCTATTATCTTTAATAGAACTGTCGGGGTATTCCCGTAATCAAGTTGTCCAATTGATCTTAAGGTAGTGATAGCGTTCTTAATCTCGTCAGCCAGTTTTAGTAAGTCGACGGGTTTAGTGATAGCCCCTCCCTTACAGAGTTCTTCTATTACTGACCTGGCCATACTCACTGTACCTCCGTATATCGAAGTCAAACGATCGTACGCTAGTTCGAAAGCGTCTGGTACACCGACGAAAGTCTCCGCTAAACGTTTTGGTTCTCCTGACAACGTTTGGAGCAAGTAATTGAACTTCTCTCGTGACGTAAAGGCGCACACGGCGATCTGGGATTCAATATAGTCTACGAAGGTATGCCAGTGTTTTGAGCTACCGGAGAACTTCGGTGGTTGTTGTACCGGCAATCCCTGTCTGGCTGCGAATTTCGCTATCTCCTCGGCAACGTTCAGAGTTTCGCGTCCTTGGTTGGTACACTGGTTGATGTTCTCCCTTCTTGGCGCTTTTCCCTGATACGATGTGGGGTTTGAAGGTACTGGTCTTTGTGGTGCCTTCGGGTGTCTATTGTGTTCGAATTCGGTGTTCCTCGAACTGTCGGTGTAACCTTCCTCCAGACGTTCCTCGATCTGAGCCAACTTATTGACAACTGGTCGCAGAATGTCGGCGAACTGTTGTGTACTAATTGCGTCCGTTGGTTGTAACGCCTTCTGTGTTGGTGTATTCTGTGGAGGATTGTCTGCAAAGGAGTTGTCTGAACGCTCGCGTTTATATTCATCGGCCGCTCCTGTTCTAAATACCTCGCGTTTCGGGTAATCCGATTCGCTCGAAGTACTACTATCATCTGGATATGGTGGTCGACGTGCTCGCGTCCGTTGCGTCGTTCGAATTCTAACGGCTCGTTTCGGAACATCGTCCACTGATCTCCGTTGTTCGGTAGGCTCACAAGTCTTCCTCGAAGTCGTAGATTGCGATGTAAACTGGTTGAACGGTCGCGTATCCACTGTTCTCCGTTGTTCGGTAGGCTCACAAGTCTTCCTCGAAGTCGTAGATTGCGATGTAAACTGGTTGAACGGTCGCGTATCCACTGTTCTCCGTTGTTCGGTAGGCTCACAAGTCTTCCTCGAAGTCGTAGATTGCGATGTAAACTGGTTGAACGGTCGCGTATCCACTGTTCTCCGTTGTTCGGTAGGCTCACAAGTCTTCCTCGAAGTCGTAGATTGCGATATAAACTGAACCGGTGGTCGGACGACAGCGTTTGAATCCAAAGGCTTTGTAGGTCGAAACGTCATTGGATAAGCGTAATGTGTAACGGGTTTAGGTGTCAAAGGTGGACTCACCTGTTTTGTCGTCAGTAGTGCGGGTCCGGTCAATAAACTACTACGATCCGTAATCGGTGGGTTACTTACCTTGACTTTCGGAATGGGCGACGACGTTGCTCTTGGCGGTATAAACTCGTCCGGAATAACAAACCTGTGTTCCGTCGCACCATGGATAGGAGAAATATCACTACTACCCGCAATCGAAACAGGTTCCTTAGTCGTAACCGGTGCAAACATATGAGTTACCTGTGGGAATCGTTGACACACGTCTTTTACTAATTGTCGTTCCCGTCCGGGTGCTCCTACGCTTCCTTCCTTCTTCCGTTCCTGAATTTGGCGATGTCTTACCTCTAACTGGTCCAAATCATGTCCGTCACGAGATCTCATCGATCGATCGCGGGCCTTTTGATCCAGATCTTCCTCAGCGTTCGCTAATTCTCTCGCCTTCTTCTCAAGTTCGAAATGAAGTTTAGCTGTCTTCTCTCGTTGTTCCGTTTGTCGTTGTTGCGCCTCAAATTCTGCTTGTCGTATGGCGGATTGAGCTTTTATTTGCCGTGTTTTCATTTCGGCCCGTGCTTCCGAAACTAACCTGTCTCGTTCTAATTCCGCCGCTGCCGCTGCCGCTTGTCGCTCTGACTCGGCCGCTGCCGCTGCCGCTTGTCGCTCTGACTCGGCCGCTGCCGCTGCCGCTGCCGCTTGTCGCTCTGACTCGGCCGCTGCCGCTGCCGCTTGTCGGGCAATGTCTCGCTCTAACCTTTCTACTTCAGCTGCTTCTAATTCAGCTTGTTCCTGTAGATGAGAGATTCTCGCTATATTCGCAACGCGTAGCTTCTCTTCCTCTACTGCTGCCTGCATCACTAGAAGTTGAGCTTGTTCCTCCATTTCTCGTCGTTGTCGGCAGAATTCTTGCTGTTGTCGAGCAACTTCTGACGTGACCATACTTCCCTCGCAGATTTCGCTACGAATACTTACCAGCGATTGATTTAGTATTCCCGGTGCTGATTCGATTTGTGCGAGCGAAGTTTCCCTCGTAGCCTCCGGCACGGTTTCCCAATCCCCGACGTCTTCGCCGCACATGCGCAAGTGATCCGTCAGGTGTTTCAATTGTCCATCCAGTCGGTACAGTTCCTGTTCTTCCTCGGGTTGTAATAATTCGTCAGAAACTGACTCACCTAACAACTGGTCCGCTTGTTCCTGTTGTATCTGTCTAATCGTCGACTTAAACTGAATCAGTTTCTCTCTAGTGATCATTAGTTTCTCGAGGATTCTAAGTTGAGTATCCATGTCCTGTCTCTGTCTAGCTAGATCTTGTAGGCCAACTAGATTATCTACGGACTTATATACTTTACTCTGTACTCTAACCTGGAGGGTGTAGAACTCGAATCGAGACATCGGAGCGGTCAACCCGTCTAATATGCGTTGGCCTTCTCCAATACTCCTGGTTATATGCGCCATGTAACCTCCGACGCTTCTAACCACACTTTCTGTGCTTCCTGCTGAACTTACCAATTCCGTTTCCCTATATCTAGGTTGCGGAACAGTTAGAAAGTCCTCGGTCCTGCCGTCGCCTCGTACTACGGCATCCGGTACTCCCGTTGGATGTACTGGTGACGCACACGGTGTAGGTTCGGTAGGCTCGCGAGTCTTCCCCTGTTGTTCTTCCGCTGCTGACTTATCCGCGTCACATGAGTCATAGTCGGTTTGTGTATTCTTCGTATAGTCTTGTTTGTCACTCATTTCGGTAGTTGTAAGTCAAGTAAAGTGAGTGTCAATGTATCGAACTTACCGTATTTGTATCTAAACGGTACTAATTACAGTCTTATAAAATTAGCCTACCGGCCGATTTTATAGCAGATGGATAAAATTAGCCTAAACGGCCAATTTTACAGCAAATAAATGTCACGGAATAAGTATATAATAAAATTAGCCTAGCGGCCAATTTTATAACAAATAAATCGGATAACGATATGCGTTATCAAAAGGTAAATTAAATACAATAATACGGACTAATTCAGCAATGAACAAAGAAATCATACAGAATGCATAAATACTTGAGACAGTGGAACCCACAATAATTTTTAACTAATACGGTAATGCCTAACTTATTTATGCAACTTTTCGAACTCACCCACTCCAATAATTCTCCAGAAAAACAGATTCCCAGATACAAACCGAACGTGAACCTTTCCGTTTTTAACGTTGCGGACGAAACGCGATTTTCCCAACCAAAGTTGTTGAGTTATCTATCTCCCAAACTTGCTAAACACGGTCTTGCTCCCGTTACAGTCTAGAAATAAGTTCTGAATCCTGAAAAACAAAAGAGTTAGGTTTTACTTTACGAAAAATTTTTGTACCGGTACAATATGGTATTTAAACCCTTTTAAACACCGGTATTCAATTCCAAAAATATTTTACACGCGGTTCAAATCAAATTTTATTTCAAAAAATTAGCACTTAGCTAATCAAATACAAATTTTTACCTCAAAATACAAAATTTTCAAAAAACTTTAGTCCTACCGAACCGTAGTTCAGTAAAACATATTCCTACTAAATTGGAGAGATACGCCTATTCCTACTATCGGAAGAGACGGTAACAATACCTGCAATATCCTACTGTAAAGTTTGTAAATCAAATCATAAATCCGACCTTCTCACCAAAACAGTAAACCCCAAGTAAGCGAATATATTGCAGTATCGATCTCTTTTAACCGGTGAGGCAGAAAACAGTCTACGAGCAGACAAACTTCGATAAAACAAAATCCCGCGCAGCGAATCCTAAAATCAGGCTGACTCACTGAAGGACTAAGGGGCTCGTATACTTTGCCGCGGTGTGATTTATATGGTTGGGCAAAGGGACGCTAGCTAGGTATAGAGCAGATTTGGAGATGGCTAACTAGCGAGCAAAGTGCAGTAAGGACGAAAGTTAATTTTATATATTTTGAGGTGTTAATAATTTCTAATGCGCGTGTGTTAATTCTGAACGGTCAAAGCAGTTTTGCTCCTTCACATATATAATTACTGGGTACGGTGTGCATTTTACGAATATTCTAATTTTATAACTTGTAGGTCCAATACTCACGAATGATAAGGTTCCTTCCCCTCTTGCGTATTTCCAGGACTCAAATTCAGGCATAAGGTTAATACTACGCCCAGAATTCGGCAATTTTAGGTACCAGGTCCCTGATACTAAGAAGAGGTGTGTTAGTTTACTACTGTAGGCGTACGGGTACTGATAGCTATCCTGGCTCTTATCTAGAATTTTAGTCACCCAGGTAGTCCGGGTAACTTCCTATTAGGGCGTTGGCGGGGACACGGTAGATGTTAGTATATCCCTGATAGCCTCAATTTATTTTGCGCCTAGCGTAAACTGCCCTACCGCCTGAACGGTACAATCCCCATTCAGGTGAAAACACAGCAACCCCCCTAGCCTACAAGTTCTGATGTAATGGACACTGTCGTACTGCAAATAGTCGCACACACACCTGTACTTAGCAAGAGTTAAGCGTACAGTTTGCCGCACCCTAACCAATGTGTATGCCTTGTACCGGTGTGCCTACGTCCTATCTGCGTACTAGTATCTGCTCTCTCTCCCTCCCGTAGGAATATGAAGGTCTACTGCGGTTTTCCCTGAATCAAGACAGTACAGTCCCTATGATGTAATTTTGGGCTCACAGCGTGTCACTACGTCTACCTTTGATCTTTTGGTCTTATACTTAGGTAGCAAGGATCGAACGCTGTCTAACCTTTCAGGCGATGGGCGAATAACACTAGATGGTATTGCGGGTTGTCTCTCGTCTACATTCCCGTGATGTTCCCGTTCATTGCTGCGGCCCGATCTCTAGCCGGCCATCCTGTCCCTGAGTTTGTTCACCGTAGTGAAACCATAGTAAAACAGAAAAGCTGAGAGAATATTCTGACTTTATTACAGAAGACACAATTATAATACAATGTAATCTGAGAATAAACTAAGCACGACAGAATAAATCTGAGAAGTATAGATATAAGATTGAGATTGATTGTGATTGATAACTAATGAACGAATCGCACCTTTATATACTAAATTTGTGCTGCAATCAATCGAGAAAATTCTCGATTGTTCTATGGGTTCTAACAAGGTTTTAAAGATAGCTTATTGGTCCAGCTAATATATAACTTGCACGACATTGGTTACAATCAAATAACTACAGCCTTATTGGTACAGACAAATGCAATTAATTTGTAGCGGTTAATTTAAATGAGTTGAAATTCTGCACAAAAAATAATTCGCACTTACTAGGATTCGAACTCGATACCTACTACACATATAATTTCCAACGCTCTACCAACTGAGCTACTGAACCACTTGACCGATAGATACATAATAGATAGAACCAATACTAATGAGAACTCAAAGCAATCTTTACAAAGTTAATTCGAATAAAATAAAATTTTGAAAATCCACGGCATTTAGGGAATATAATTCTATATACTATCTACTTATCAATTTGCATATTTTCCAAAATTTGGTGCTGGCACAACAATTTTCACCCACCGGCGAAAAATACAAGTTTGAGAACTCTAATGAAATTTTTACTGATTCCATTGAATTCAGAACCATTACAAACCCGTATAACGCAAGAAACAAGTTGACACAATCAATTGATATATTTGATGGTTTTTAAAATTTGGTGCGAGCACCACATTTTGCACCCACATCCGAAAAATACAAGTTTGAGATGTCTAGTTCGATAATTATATTTTCCATTGAATTCAGAACAGCCATAAACCTCTAAAACGCAAGAAATAAATTGTCACAAGCAATTTTATCTATTGAATGGATTTTCAAAATTTCGTGCTAGCACCAAAATTTGCACACAGCACCGAAAAATACAAGTTTGATACGCTTGGTGCAACTCGTATATATTTCATCGAATCCAGAAACCCAAAAAACCCCAATTGCGTAAAAAACAAGTTTCAAACGATCAATTTACAAAATTGACTTATTTCAAAATTTGGTGCTGGCACCAAAATTTGGCACCCACCGAAAAAAACAAGTTTGAAATTTCTAAATCAATTTATATGAATTCCATCAAATTTCTAACACCAAAAAACCAGTGTAAATCAAAAATAGAGATGTTACAATTCATATTTAATGAAATGTAATTTTCAAAAAAAGTCTCAAAAAAAGTGCCAAAAGTAGGGTTAAAAAATGGTGCTATAACTCGAAAAGTACCCAATATTTTTGAAAACGGTTTTCACTACTAGGAAGACAATAGATTTTTAGGAAAAGTCATAAAATTTCAGATTCCCAACTGCGTTTGTTTCAGAATTATAATAAAAAAACCACGGGGGGGGGGTCATATTGACCCCCCCCCCCGGGTTTAATAGGGTTAAAAGCGGCTCTATACGCTACAGCCATCGGCCGGAATGTAACAGAACAGATCGACTATCCACTGGAGAAAACTGTCTATTGGACCGATGCTTTACTCGTGTTGGAGTATATAACCAATGAAGTCTGTCAGTTCAGCGTCTTCGTTACCAACAGAGTAGCCATTATACTTAGTCGCACGAAGATGGATCAATGGAGACATTGCCCCGGAACGATTAATCCAGCAGACATCGCCTCCAGGGGAGCAACTCCACAAGTACTGACAGATACTCCAGACTGGTTAGGTGGACCCGACTTCCTAAGCAAAGAAGAGGATGAATGGCCTCCTCATCTTACTACGGCAGAGATTAGACAGGCCAAGGGAGCGGAGAAAGTCAAACCTAAAACTCGGGCGAGTAAATCGAAGTTATTTAAACCAGTGGTAGATCTGTCTGTACTACACACTTCCGGAGACGACGCTTTGGATCCGAAACCCACAGCCACAAATAAGTCTGTTGTGGAAATCAGAGAGAGGGATTGGAAATCTGGAATACCAGACGTCTCGCAAGGACTCTCACCTCTCCTGCAGAGAGCGATATATCACTACAGTTCCTGGAATCGGCTCTGTAAGGCCGTTACATATTTAAAGCGATGTTTTCATCATCACTACTCCAGGACGAAGACCAATAGTGATACCGCTCCACTGACATCTGTGCAGGTCCATGTTGTTAAAGATCTTCCCAAATATAAGATATCCGACAGGTTTCTGAAGGAGAAGATCAGTTATCAGGAGCATGAAGAAACCAATAAGCAGATGCTGAGACTCCTGCAATGCTATGAAGATTCCGATAAGTATTTCCTGTTGTTGAGAAATCCACAGATGCGCTTAAGGGATCGTTTCTCTAGCACGATGATAGATGGGTTGATACGTGTTGGAGGAAGATTAACTAATGCTCCATTATCCTTTGACACTAAGTTTCCCATACTCATTAGAAATCTTGAAATACAAATCAAGATGATTGTAGATGTTCACAGCAAACTTTATCATGCTGGTAGAGAACGAGTTCTTAGCGAAATTCGAACTCGCTATTATTTTTATAAACCCCGTAGAGCTCTGAACCAAGTTCTTAGGAACTGCATACCCTGTAGGAAAGCATTCAGTAGGCCTTTAACACAGCAAGAGGCAGAATTACCTAGGGAACGAGTAAGCTTCTATGAACCACCCTTTACTAATACCGGTGTAGATTTATTTGGCCATATTGAAGTATATCGTGCTAGGACTATAGTCAAGAGATGGTGTGTCATCTTTGTTTGTATGACTTGTAGAGCTATCCATCTCGATATGGTGAACGATTTATCTACCAACAGCTTCCTATTGAGCTTACGACGACAGATCGCTCGCTTTGGAACTAGTAACACGATGAGATCTGATAAGGGAACGAACTTCATTGGTGCCAACAATGAAATCAAGGCTTACGTCAAAGATTGGAACCAAAGACAGGTGGACGATCAGCTAAGGGTAACAGCGTCTAGCTGGACCTTCAACGCCGCCGATGCCCCTTGGTGGGGAGGAAGTTGGGAGAGATTAATCAGGAGCGTGAAGACCGCATTTCACTTTATAGTGCCGTGCCGCGCGTATCTCACCGACGAACTTTTGCGGACGTTAATGGAGGAAATCGCCGCCTATCTCAACGAGAGACCGATTATGCCAGTCTCCTCGAGTCCCGATTCCCTGGAAGCGCTAACACCCGCGCACTTCCTACTGAAGAAACCTGTAGCCATGCTCCCACGATCGGAAATCACAGACAGAGACGAATACTGCCGACAAACTTGGCAACTTATGCAGTTATTATCCCGTCGTTTCGCTGACCATTTCGAAAAACATTATCTGCCCACGCTACAACTTCGATCTAAGTGGTTTGCGCAGCAAGAAAACGTCAGCGCTGGAGACATGGTCCTTATTGTGGATTCAGATCTTCCACGTAAGCGGTGGCAGACAGGTCGTATCATCGATACTCACATCTCGGATGATGGTTTGGTGCGATCGGTAGAACTCGTCGTCATGCGACATAACTTCAAGAAACCGGGAATTGTCTTCGAGACACAGCAGCTCAATCGCCCAGTTGGTCATTTATGTTTACTGGAAAGAGACAGAGAACTCTTCAGAAACTATGGAAGGCAAGATACTCTTCCCACGCACGCTGGGGCTGAATACAGATTTAGTCGAAAAAATTAGCCCAAGAATTTGGGTTATATTTTGTGACTCTTTGACCCAAAACGATCCGATTTCGCGAAAAATTAAAAAAATTTATCGAAGAAAATTTTATTTATAAGTAATTTAATATTTATTTAATACTTATAAATATTAGTGACCAATAAATTAACTAGCCCATGGATATATCATGGAAATTTGGAGTCTATGTGTTAATGTAATGCAAAAAAACAAAAATGTAAAAAAATTTATCGATATATATTTTAGTTATAAATAATTTATTAATTATTTAATACTAAAAAGAATTAATTTCTGAAAATGAATTAGCCCATGGATAAAACAAAATAAAATTGAGTCTATGTGTTAAAGTAATTCAAAAAATCGAAAAAGTTTAAAAAAACATCGATATATATTTTAGTTATTGATATTTAATAATTATAAATTATTTTCAAATTAATTATTAGTAGTGTTATTTAGGTGTGTATGGGATGTGTGGGTGGTTGGTTGCATTATAAGAAATTGAAACGAAATAATTAAAACTTAAATCTGGCATATAGTAACTTTCATACATTCTCAAATTATAAAATAGTATGATGATATGCTGAATGCCAACCAAGTATGTTGTGTAGAACAAATACTAGCCCCCCCCCCCCCCCCCCAGCCAGACAATCACTACCTGCTTTATTATTTATCAAACACAATTACAGATATTAAAACCCACCCACTCCAGATGCCCAGCAACAGCAGAGTAAACATACAATAGCTGCCTCTACTCCTGTCTACCTATCAGTATTAATTTACAATGTATCTGGCAGGCAGGAGGCCATTGGCATTTTGGTCATAAATCATTATTGTTTTGAGTTTAAATTTAATTAATTATTTCTTTATTTTGTATGTCTCCACGTCTCCATTAGAGATTAAATAACAGGTGTGGGTGTGCGTGCATGGTTTGTACAAAATTATAAATATACAGTAGTGATGTTTAATACTTGTAAAAATTATTCCAATTAATGTAATGTTTCCTTTAATATTTAATATATATACTGTATTCCTTTAATATCGATACATTCAGACTAGTTCCTGGTCAAAATACAAGGTACCCTTGATACACCCAAAGTACTCTGAACATCTGTTACGAGCCGTTCAAGAATATAACTCTAAACATTTGTAAATAAATTAAAGTATTATTAATAATGTGCAATAAATATTAATATTGTTAAATAAATATAAATCAATTTTATAATATATGGATATTTTTAATAAACTTCAGTTTTCTGCATTAGTATAATGATATTCCATGTACACATATTTTAATAATTATTGAAAATAATGATTATTAAAATACTAATTGATATTTATAATTATTTATAATAAGTAAATATCAATACATAAAATATATTATATCGTTATTTTTTTTTAATTTTTGGATTTTTCGCATTACTTTATAATATAGACACCATTTTTCTTTACATATCCATGGGCTAATTTATTTTTGAAAACTAATATTTGTTAATATTAAATAATTATTAAATTACTAATAACTAAAATATATATCGATAAATTTTTTTACATTTTTGTTTTTTTGCATTACTTTAACACACAGACTCCAAATTTCCATGATATATCCATGGGCTAATTAATTTATTGGTGACTAATATTTATAAGTATTAAATAAATATTAAATTACTTATAAATAAAATTTTCTTCGATAATTTTTTTTAATTTTTCGCGAAATCGGATCGTTTTGGGTCAAAGAGTCACAAAATATAACCCAAATTCTTGGGCTAATTTTTTCGACTAAATCTGTATTCAGCCCCAGGGTGCACGACCACCTCCCTAATCCAACAAACATCTAGGGACTCCCTAACTTAACAACGTCTGGAGTGGGTGTGTGACTATATTATTTTATGTTTTTATTATTTTATATTTATGTAGGTATTATTATGTAATTTTATTATAATCGTTTCCTTTAATTTTATTTAGTAGAATGTTATTTTAGCGATTATTTAGTAGATTAGTGCAATATATATTAGTGTTCATTACTTAATTACTTATATATTATAATATATTTAGAGCGAAGGCGAGAAATAATTCTTTTTCTCTTTCCTTACTGTCCGTATTACATTACAAATACGTGACTACAGTAAGATGAAATATCCGTACTTATTAAAGTACAATAAAGCTCCTACTATATTCAAGTATTATTGGTAAAGTAGAGTATTAGGAATGCAAAATTCAGATCCTCGTGTCTCGGCTAAACCAAGCTCTGGGTAGACCTTGGAAACGACTTGCCTCTTCTCACTGACATTGCTTCGTGCGATATTGCTCTCATACCGTATATTAAATAATACATATAGTAGCGTGATGTCCCTTTAACAGTAGCGTATAACGCAAAATAAATCTGTTAAACCCTTTGACCATCTGCAATTCTAGTCGATTAAGATATCGTGGCACCCACCGATATACTTGAAAGACAAATTTCTAGAATCAGTGGTTAACGTCCCCAGACAAGTTCTGGAATAAACCAGTGCCCATCTTAAATATTAATTATTAATATTTATAAAATCTGTCAAAATTCAGATCCTTTAAAATTCTAGTCAATTAAGATATCGTAGCACTTACCGATACTCTTAAAAAGACAAATTTCCGAGAATCAAGGATCCCTGTCCCCAGACATGTTCTGGAATAAAATTGTGTCTATTTAATATTAAATAATAAAATTTACGGGAATAAATTTAAATTCATCTTTTAATGAATTTGATAAATTGTCATTTTTATACAATTTATAACATTCCCAAAATTCCATAAATTAATAGATCATGGGAGCGGAGATTCACCCTATTAAGTGTATTAGTGTGCGAGAATCTCCAATATATAGTCAATAGCCGATAAAATTCATAAAATCATGTATAAAGAGGAATATTGACAATTAAAGAATTACTATTAAATAGCATCCCAGATCTGTATGCATGAGAATTACCCTAATTCTACTGCTAGCTTTCCATAATGTCACCATGGCAACAACCACGCTAGAATTAGAAGTGAGTTAAAAGAACAATAAAGGCTTGTCCCATTGAATAGCATAAGGAATAAAATAGCACACTGCTAGTATCCCAGGATACCCAATAATAACGTGGCATTCTGGAAGGCACTGACTAACGGACAAATGGCCCGAATGTGTGCGATTTGTGACAGTTGTGTGGAATTTGTGCGTTTATAGGTGAATGTTACTACTAAAGTGTGTTTACAGTAGCGAGTCGCAATTGTGAAAGTAGCCCTAACTCTCCAGTAAGAACCTGAAGTAAATCTAAGCCTTTGGGACGGACGGTGGAGTGACTCGCGCTGGTTGTTGTGGTCGTTGTGCAGCTACGACGTTGGCGATAGGCACATCGGCGAAAGTACACCAGCGCTGAGGATCTTGCGCTGTCCGGGGGCCGAGAGGGGTAGGCAGCGACGCCCGCTAGCCTAATTATAACTAATTATAATATTGATAAACTCATATAGCAGCTATGACTCAGTTGATAGAAGATGATCTTGGTATCAGGGAGAAATATACTCTACCGTTGCAAGCGTTTGTTGATAGCTTGATACGCAGCGACGCTAGTCCAACTACTACGGAGGACGATGGTCGTTATATCGAACCGCCGATGTCCCAGGAGCAACTTACGCGTGAATTGGACTATCGAAAATTCACTGCTCGCTATACGCATCGTAATGGTACGCTTATGGACTTCTTAACTACTGGTCATCCTATCGATTTACACGATACGGACGATGTCGACACCGAAAGGGAAATGGTACTGTTTTGAGTATCCTACCCAGCGGAGTCGGAACGATAAACTGAAAATCGAATGCGAAAATTCTATTCGAAATCGACTCGAAAGAGAAGACGTTAAAGAACCGGATAAACGCAGTAACTCCAACGTATATTTGGAATTCTTGAGAGAAACGTTGTAAAACCGAATAAATATCACCCGCGTTTCCCCTACAAGACGTGCGTCTTTGGTATTATTGCGATGAATGCCCAAGACCCAACCAACAAACGGAAAGACATAAACATCCGCGGAGACGTTGCTTTAAACACGGTTTTACTCGCTATATTTACGGGAGTTTCGAGCGAAACTTGTTCGATGTATCACCTACGCTCGCTCGATTCAAACGATCCTTAAATAAACCTATGATCAGAGTTCCGGAATACTCGGTCAGACCTCCTCATTCCCTAGTTAGACCTCAGACTCTTGATCCTAATAGTATCACGGATCCTCCCGAACTGTACTCACTGTTCAAAGATCTAGTGTTACCCGAACAGTTAGTCGGTGGCACTCCGGTTGTGGGCTCCCTAAATATTCACCCATCTTACTTAGTCGGATTGGGACGCGGACATCTAATATCGCCATTCAACCGTATCATCGTCCCGGTTTAACCCGATACAACCTGTCACCGAGGCGGAGAAGAGAGTTGTACGAAACGCGTTGGACACTATTCGTCAAAAGATCGGAAAAGGAACCTACAATTGTTTAGAGAAACGTAAATTGCAGTAGCAAGTCCAAGCGGTAAACGAATTAGCTTTATCTCAGTTCGATCAGGAAATCCAGAATCTCTAAGAAGATATCGAACTTAGACGACCCTATTCTCAGCAAGAGTTTTTGGACGAACGCATCCAACGATAAGCGGAGGAAAATCAGCTCGAGGAGAAGCATATCGAAATGGACGAGACATCGACCATAACCCTAAACCTTCCGATGCAATTGTATTGCACCCTTTACCCAGGAGTTATAGCCCTCCTAGTAAAGTGGCTCGCCCCAAAGAGAAAAGGACTCTTGCTAGCCTCAAAAAACTGCGTAAACGCCGTCCGCGTAAGAAAGACTAACTGTTTAGAGTATTTTTATATTTTAGAAACTGTGATTTTTTATATTTTATAGAATTAAATCCCATTTTCTGGGAGCGGTGTAAAAGCTTTTGCGGAATTAGCTGGTTATTTTCCCCGCAAAGTACTCTGTAGTTGGTTTAACGGACATAAAAAACCGTTTCCTTACTGTACCGGTGTTTTAGTGGACATAAAAAGCCATTTCTTCTGTATGTGTACTTTAGCGGACATAACTAGCAATTTTATGTCGCAATACGCTAAAATCCTCTTGACACAGTGTAGTTACTATGACGACAGCTAACAGCTGATATGTACACGTGTAGCTTTTCCTTTGTTTCTTTGTTCGGTTAACCAATCAGAGCGATTCTCCTGTTATTTGTACAGAAACCTCCGGAAAATCGCGCAATGCATTATGGGTCAATGTTTACCTTTTTTCCTGATGCCAGAAGACCGGCTTTGGAATTTCTGTGTTTTCAGGCTTTAGCCAAACATTAGTAGGCTTGATCATAGAAACGTATAACAGTTATCTCACCTAATCATATCAACTCACGCAAGTCAGTGTGTTCATATACCACACCGCATTTTTACTGCTATTTACTGTCAGTTATTAATTATATCAGTTGATGGAATATTATTATATTTGGATAATAACGATAAATAATCATAAAACCCCCAATCTTCTTGATATACTGAAGGTAAGAGACCGGTTACATATAACAATTGCGACTTACATTAAAGTGGTTTAGGAGTGAATCTAATGCTATTTCATAGGCACTACATGTGTCGGTTGTTGTTCTCTTTATATGTGACTAAAATTAGTGAAGGTCGGCAGATCGGTGTGCAGTATTGTGCGGTAGTGTGCATGATTGTGACTGATAACAAAGCATCTCCTAAAGAATCGCGCTTTATACGTGAATCCATAGCCATCCCGTTGTGTCTAGTGTAAGTCATAACTCTGTTTACATATTTAGAGCGCCACGTCCTAAAGGAACTGTTAATATTTCCCGAAAGTGAATAATATTTGTCAGAGATTATATATTAACGATCAGTCGAATAATACAGTAGGCCTACACCGCAATAAGGTCAAAGCTTCCGAATCCAGTCTCCCGGGTATATCCAGCGGGTGAACGGTCGCGCATAGACTGGCTTCGGCTAATGTAGTGTATCAAATACTCGTCATAGGCTAAAGTCGATTTACAATCTAGAAGACACCCAAATTTGGCAGGTTAAACTGCTAAAGGTCTAAAAGCGCGAACAAGGTACAAAAGTAAGACCCCCCTTCCCCGCCCTGGTACAAAAGTAAATCCCCCTGGTACAAAAGTAAGACCCCCTGGTATAAACGTAAGGCCCCCAGGTACAAACGTAAGACCCACCCCAGGTACAAAAGTAAGACCCACCAGGTACAAACGTAAGACCCCCCCCCCCCCAAGGTACAAAAGTAAGACCCCCTGGTACAAACGTAAGACCCACCCAGGTACAAAAGTAAGGCCTCCCAGGTACAAAGGTATGACCCCTCCAGGTACAAAAGTAAGAACCCCCCCCCCAAGTACAAAAGTAAGACCCCATTGGTACAAAGGTAAGACTCCCCTGGAACAAAAGTAAGACCTCCAGGTACAAAAGTAAGACCTCCCCCCCTTAGGTACAAAAGTAAGTCCAAGTATGACCCCTCCAGGTACAAAAAGTAAGACCCCGCCAAGTACAAAAGTAAGACCCCCTGGTACAAAAGTAAGACGCCCCTGAAACAAAAGTAAGACCCTCTTGTACAAAAGTAAGATCACACCCCCTCCTCCCCAGGTACAAAAGTAAGACCACAAGGTACAACTTGAGTGATAGTTGCATGACACTGAATTACAACACTATATTCCGGGGGACCTGGTGCAATAAATATTGACGTGACTAAATTAAATTACAATTTTCTAATACAAGAATGATTCTATTTAACCAATATCAGACGTTTTAAATTAACATTAAAAATCGAAGTTAAATTTCAACGTTTGTTTAATATTGGGTTTAGTGATTTATGTTCATGATTAAATTTAACCAATGTCTGACGTTTCAAAATAACGTTAAAAATCTATGTTAAAATTCAACGTTTGTTTAACGATTGGGTTTAGTGATTTTTGTACATGATTAAATTTAACCAATGTCAGACGTTTCAAAATAACGTTAAAAATTGATGTTAAAATTCAACGTCTGTTTAACGTTTGTGTTTAGTCATTTTTGTTCATGATTAAATTTAACCAATGTCAGCAGTTTCAAATAACGTTAAAAATTGATGTTAAAATTCAACGTTTGTTTAACGTTTGTGTTTAGTCATTTTTGTTCATGATTAAATTTAACCAATGTCGGACGTTTCAAAATAATGTTAAAAATCTATGTTAAAATTGAACGTCGGTTTAACGTCGGTTTTTACGATTGTAAGACGTTAGAAAACGTTTTTTCTAAGTTATTTTTATAACTTTATTTTTCTAACCTAAAACAGACTAAAGTCTAACGTTAGATTAGCGTAATTAACGTAAAATGTTTGCAGGGCATTGTAGAGCCTATATGCGACGATACTGATGAATGGAGTATCGCTCCTCCTGGTCGAGCTGATCAAACAAAGACTTTTAATTCGGGATAATTACCTCGAAAGACGTCCTCTCCATTCCCGTGCTATGGGACTCAGGACCACCCGGATTTCGTCACGCTCGGTTGACATTGTGCAACGAAACTCGAGCATCCCGTCTGCAGCGTGGATTTCCTATCTCTGGTTAATCCCCTCGACGATACCGAAGTCGAGCCCCTGCAGAAGTATCTCGACCATGTAATAAAGTCAAATATCTTTCGACTCGACCCAAAGGGACGACGAAATATCCCTTCTGAAATATATCTGATTGTGGGATTACTCTGCGAATTTACAGCGGATTGCGTGATCACGTTAGCCTATGTAAAGTTATTGCGCTATTCTATTCCCACCTCAATCGTGGTTAGCAAACCTCAACCGGGAACATATACTGGTGGATCGACCGTACGAACTGTCGCACCCCCTTCTGACCCATTGGAACTTCATCCTTCCGCCGCTGAGGGGCTACTACTACTACTAGGATCGGCATGCTGCATTGCAGCTGCAATTTTAAGAATGCTGTGCCGGCTTATCGACAAAATTGCACCGCCACAACTCCCTATCACCCATGACATTTGCTAGAATATCCGCATCTTCAAGGCCAGTGTCCTTTAAGATGCGTCTCAAGAAAGTCATGGGCTGTCTACCATGCTTATTCACTCCATGGGGCTGCAAAAGTACAAGATTATGCACTGGCTGGTCCTCACGGCGAAAGCAATGTCCTGCAAAGCGGAGGCGATTTTGTTCTAGTGTCAAGCTTGGGGGAACCAATGAGACACCAACAATGTTATATAGTGTCTCGTTGGAGATGTGTGCATTGTACTTGACACAATGAACCCGGCGTAGCATTCTTGTGAATGTGCCATCCAGAGATTTGGTGTCCTCAGCAGTTAGAGCCCAGCATGGACTCCCATAGAGCAGTACTGGAACTACTGCTGCTCTAAATAATCGGACCTTAAGTTTCCGATTAATTCTCAGTGACTTCCAAATCCTGGAAAGCCTATTCAAGGCTGCCCATGCCTTTCCCTTACGTATTCGAAGGTCCTCACCTGACTTCCGGATCCATGATCCCAATTTTGTCGATAAGCCGGCACAGCATTCTTAAAAATGCAGCTGCAATGCAGCATGCCGATCCTAGTAGTATCCCAGGTAACAGAAGTCATCCACATGCTCAAGCATACCATCTTTTGAGCTTATGCTCATCCGATCAGAGACTTGCTGAGGACTTTCAAAGTTAACTGTAAAAATTGTGGTCTTTCTGGAGTTAAACACTCGAATAAAATAAAAACTTTGTGAGAATGGGACACGGTGAATCTACCCATGTTCATTTTATACCAGGTGGGATAAATGTTAGCCCTCTAAATCATTAATTACCGATAGAAGAACCGAAATAATTCCATAAATTTCGCCCGAAAATCACGAAAATCGCCCTCTAGCGGCAGACGGGCGAACTTCAGACGGCTCTTGCAACGAGTTAGGGCGAGACCTTTCTAACGAGCTATAGCAAGCGAGATTTCATCAAGATGGGTTCGATTGCATAGCCGATGACAAACACACAGACAGACTGACTGACAGACAATCGAGATTTATATATATCAGATATATACTGTATATATAATAAATATTCCGATAAATTCCGTTGAGAAGTATGCTTAGTATCAATTAACAATAATTGTACCTTTCCATTCAGCACATTAAAAATTGCAAAATTCTGCAGTTAGCAATAGAGTCGCAATAAATTTACAATAGGGTTTGAGGGCGAAATATGATAAAGGAACAAATGTTAACTAATCTTTTTTATTGGTGTTGGTAGTTATGGTAGTAAACTATGGCACAACCATCTAAATTTCCTAATTAATTACCAACTAATTAATTACTAAATAAAATTAAAGTTAATAATTAAAGTTAATTGGTATGAAAACTATTGACTTTCATTATATTGACTTACCGGTATTCCTTTTTACATTAAATGCTGTTGTTGATAAAACGAGTATCATATAAAAAATTCCAGTGGCTACAAACGAACCCGCCATTAACACTTCAGTTATTTAGGATAATTATGGTTTAATATAATACTAAATTAGATTCACTGGAGTGTAAATTATAACAATATTAAAATATTAAATAGTTCTATTTGTGCAATGTAATAAAGTAATATGTCGTTCATGATGACTCATATTACTAGTATGTAATGCTGTATAATTTAATCCCTTCACACTTCTTGTGAATAACGCAGTAGGTGGGGATACCTCTTCTGGTTGAATACATTGTAACTAATATAATGTATTACTCCAACGGTTGTGAAGTTACTTTATAGATCTGGGATATTAACACTCCTCATCACGGTGGTTTTTTTAGGATTTATAATTTCGTTGCATTTTGGTTCCTTCACTTATCACCTATATGCCAGCCAGGTTATGCCATAGACGCGATTTTTTTTTTGGCGCGGTATAGTACACATGGACTAATTAATATTGTAAATTATGTAGTAAATTATATTATTATTTGTTATCATGCCGCATAGTAAACATGAAGACACAAAATAGCACATGATAAAGAAAATACACAGAGCGAACTCTGCTACATATACGACTTATAACGGAGGTACTATGTACGCAGAGGATTGAATCATGCGAGATACGGTATTATATTGAATACAGCACACAAAATAATGTTACCAGATTAATTAAATTATAATTAATTCGCGTGGATTTATGTCCAACAGGTAAACATTTCATGTGAAACTAATTTCTCTACCCACCCCCCCACTCCCGCCCCCTCCTTCCCCAACCACCCCATTCCCATTCATTTTTTAGGCAACCCAAAATTTTGGTCACTCAATTTTTTTCTAATTTCTTATTGCTATAAATTATTATGACTGATACATACATTCGATCTTTGTCATGATTTTTACCTTTATTGAGTAACGTTAAATCCCGTGGAAGTGTTTAGTATCGGTAATAATGCGTTTGTATATTTTTTAAAGCATCAATATATGAAAAGTGCTGGTATATAGCACTTTACAAACTGAAATTTTTCAAGTTTGAAAAATACATTTGAAGACACCGATTATTTTCCTATTTAGGTTTTCAATTCCGATGGCAATCATTATTTTCAACAAATCCGATGACTTGTCGATTTTTGGCAGCACCACAAACATGAAAATTACAAGTAATTGAAATTTTTCAAGTATGAAAAACATATATGAAGACACCTATTATTTTCCTGTTTAGGTTTTCAAGGGTCCTGATTCCGAAAATTGTCAGTTACTCATTACTTCTATTTTCGTGTTTGGGGTGCCGCCAAAAGTAGACAAGTCATCGGATTTGTTGAAAATAATGATTGCCATCGGAATCAGGACCCTTGAAAACCTAAATAGAAAAAATAATCGTGTCTTCAAGTGAAGTTTTTAAATTTGAAAAATGTTGGGTACTTGCAATTTCCGTGTTTGGGGTGCACACCAAGTAACACAAAAATGCAATTTGACTGGATATAATATCTGACATGAACATCAGTGTTCTTGGAAACCTATAAAACGTAACTATCTAGTTATCAGAATCACTTTACAGTCATGAAAATAATGAATAGAAAATATTTGTGTGCAAAATTATTCGATCCCTAAAAAAAGTGGCACATTCGTAAAAAAAAAATATTTTTTTAAATTGTTGCAAATAGATAAATATTTGATGTTAGAAGGTTTCAGCCACTTTGGAAATATTCATCGGAAATAAACGAGATATTCAAAATTACGTTTGGGGGGTGTCAGTAGTAGAAAGAAAGGGTTCCCCACCGTAGTCCTCCCTATGTTGTTCTATGGGACTTTGCTCGGAGGGTTATTGGAAATGTGCAATTTTGACAGATTTTAATGACCATCTGCCTCCAGTACTGATTCGCATCGTTGCATCAACCAATGATCGATATTCAACTAAGCGTAGCCCAACCTCGCGATGCATGCCTAGCCCCAACTTCGCGAGGCCCCCCTGTTACTCTCCCTTTCGCCTCGCTACCATGACAATAATGACGATGACGGCGACGACGACAATGATTTAATGTAGTATCCCCTCATCTTTACGATAGTCAGTCGTGGACCCTGCCCTCTTCCACGCACTCGCATATACTGCGCTATGATATTATATTGATTGCCAACTCAATGATTTACCTGCTACTCGACCGCTGTAACCAACCAGCGCCAGTGTGAGTGTTATATGAGACTTGAAATCCCTCTACGCGTACACGTACATGTTGTCACATTTTCATACTCTTTACGATAGTCAGTCGTGGACCTTACCCTATTCCACACACACACATATACTGCGCTATGCTATTATATTGATTTCCAACTCAATGATTTACCCACTACTCGACCGCTGTTACCCTTAAAGCATAGCAGAATAGTACAACTTCAAGCATACAGCCTGCATGTACTGCCTACAGTAATGTGATACCTGATTATGGCGAAATCGTTGTATTACTGATTTACGACGTATGAGTACCTCTCAACTATACAAAGGCTATACTAGATGCTGACCAACCAACTGTACAGCAAAACCCCACTTTACTAGCTGATTTCGAAGCAATTCTAGATACCAAAATTAGAGCTCTCGAATCATCGTTTAAACAACAACTTATTGAAGATAGGAAAATAAAAAACGATGAAATTGAATTGTAACGAGATGAACAAGCGACACTCAAAAACATCGTATTACAACAGCAAATTTTTATAGAGACCATGTCGAGGGAACGTCGCGCCTGCAACCTGATAGTTCGGGGTTTGCCTGAAGAAGACACTCCTCTATCAATCGGCAACGCAATGGCATCCACCACTGAAGATAAGGTTGCTCTTGTTCTGCAAGCAATTGGAGTTGCCAAGATACCACGTAGCTGCTCGCTGCTAGGGAAAACTCAAGTAGTTAATCGTAACCGACCTGTATTGCTGAAGTTCAACTCAAACTCCGAAAAAGCTGCATGTTTCTCAAAGCGATCCGAGCTTAAAGAAAATACTAACCTGGTCAAGGTGTTCTTCAGCTTCGACGACCCTCCCCTCACTGATAAAGATAATTACCGGCTTCGAGCTAAGGCAAAGCAGCTTAGAGAAGAAGACATAACTAAAACTAACGACGTTAAAATACGTGGAGGTAAGCTACTTGTGAACAACCAGGTAGTAGATCAATTCAATCTGGCGAATGAGATTTTTTAAAACGAGCACCAAGTATACAACAACTTAAACAGAATGTATTATTCTGGAATGTAAATAACCGCACTACTCTAATATTAAAACACTTTGTAAACTGTTTAAACGATTATGATTTAATATTCTTATTTGAAACAGGCCACAACACACCAGGTTGTGAACTACCAAAAGGATTCGTTAATATTACACCAAATACTCTCCCACGATTCGATCGTGGACTGATTTTACTGGCACGTAACGACCTCCAAAATCATGTTTTCGACTTAGAATTTACTAATTGTTACGTCTCTTTACGCATAGATTACTCTCCCAAGTTAATAATTTTTGGATCGTATATATTGCCGAGCGACTCTGTACAGGTTGACCCACTTAACCTCGCACATCTTGCAGCCGCCATTGCAACCGCACAAGAAAACGGTTTGTGCCCTGTTATTGGTCGGCGACCTCAACAGTCGAATGAGCAATTTCTGCATAGTTTTGGGTGATTTAGGGTGGCGGTACTCAGACTATTTTTGCAGGCTTTGCAATTCGAGCTGGCCAAAGCTTCTCCGATCTGTTAATTCGCTATCAGGGATCAGTCAAGGAGCACCATCCTCCGTGATCTTGTTTATTCTCTACCTCAATGACATCTGCTAATGCTAATGGATCGGTGCAGCCCAGACCAAATCTTAGGTGCTTGACCACACTGCTTGTTACATGCTGATGACACATGCTTGGTGAGCAGTACAGATATGAATTTATTCAGAAATGCAAACACACCCTAGCTATTTTAAAGAAAATAAATTAAATTTAAATGCGAAAAAATCCAGTTATATGTTGATAAACCCCTCAAAGAAAGATGTCAAGGATGATATAATTTTGTCTAACTTTACGCTTAAACACAGCAACAGTGTAACATATGTGGGAGCTACCATATCATCACATGGTCGCCTCAAGTCAGATATTTCCTCCCATTGTTCCGCCAAAGCTGCTAATATTGAGGTAAAGCTTACATGCTTTCTAGAAAAGCATCAGTTTGTTCCATTTGCAGTCAAAAGCAATGTTCGCAACACATGTATAGACTCATCGCTTTTATATGGTTGTGAGTCATGGGGTCCATACATCTCTAAGAACTTAGAACCTTTACACCATAAATCGTTAAAGTACCTTAAAAATGCGTTAAAAAAAGTACGTTAAAAATGCCCAAATGAAATACTTTATGCTGAATCTGGTAAAGAAACACTACAAAATGAGGTTTTATGTCGTCAATTCAACTTCTGGAACAACATGACAAAGAACATTATCAGCGACCCAACTACTGATATCCCGCGAATGATCTCGCTTGGTCGCAGCTTAAGTTCCAAATACTTAATGCATTACGACGATTTACTTCTCAAATACTCGTCGGCTTCAGATCTAAAGGTGAAAATGTCCTCGAATTTTAAAAATTTAAACACCAATAAAATTCTGAATGCGGACAATCAGTCCAATCCAAAGTTACACGTGTACAAAACTGTAAATCCGCTCTGCGAATATCCAACCCAGCTGTATGATTAGGATAGTTCTAAGCGGATTCAGTTCCGCTGCATTACCCTCATAAATGGGAAGTGGCATCTTTTCAGTAATATGTCGGAGGTACGAGATTGGTAACAACCAATCTCGTACCACAACCAATAACGGGGATAACACGAACCCCAAAGCCACACAAAGGGAGGTTAGAGGTCAAACAACCTCGGGAGGGAAAAATAACCAACAGGGGCCAACAGAGGCGGAAGCACTCCCAAAGAGGTGAGAGGCGTGAAGTAGGTTATCAGCCAATAGGAGCGGGGGAAAGCATCCACTGGACAAAGGCCACAATAGTGTAGAAACGATTACATATATATTGTCAATGTATAACATTACCGGTTCAGTTACTCAGTGATGAGTTCAGTGCAGACCAGTGATATTCTATACCGTCACCATCACCAATACATATATTTACTGGCACAGCATCCATCATATATCAATGCTGCCTAACTGTAACTCTTACTGTGCTATCACATATATATTCATTATCCGAGTATCAAGAAACATCAATTAACTCTTATTGTTTTACTGCAACGGCCTCGGCTTAGGTATCACCAAAAGGTAAACACGGTGACGGGTAATAGACAAATCCGGTCGGGATCCCTTGCTCCCGTCACAGTATAGAATAACCCAACGCAACAGACTGTGACTGCCAGACACAACCAAGATGAGCGCAGGAGGACCCCAACTATCAGAGGGAGAGAGGACACCGCCGTGGACCCCGGACGACACTAACCAAATGATCCGCGAGGCCGCGACACGATGGTATCGATCCGCGACGCCGGATTCGCCGACGAGAGACGATCCGGCAGCCCAAACGGAGGACGGCCGTCTACCACAAGGAAGGGATGAGTCGACGCACAACGGCGGATGAAGTACAGAAGTCGCGGCCAGCCACAGGCCGAGGGCGAAGGACGGTCCACCAGAACGGCGACGGTGGGGCCGCCAGTACGACGCCAAACCTGGAGAGGAGGAGGAGATGTCGGCGAAGAGGACGTCGGGACCAGCGATCGGCTTCGATGGGCCTACAACGCCACCAAGAAACTATTGAGGGAAGCCAAAGAGGGAGAGAAGGTAAACCAGGGGAAGTTGAGCCAGCGGCTAGGTGAGTCGAATAAACATTTCAGATATCTAGTCCGTTTTGGGCAGGGAGAATTGGCGAGTGAGAGGGCGAGGGGGTCACCACCGAACTATTCGAACTGTGGCGATCTGGGGTTATGGAGCCTGAAGTGGTGTACGTAGGGCCATATTTAGTGGATGCTAGGGGAATTAAGTTAGTGGGTTGGGCAGATCCGCACGAGGGCAAACCCGAGGTTAACCCCGAGGATTCAGTCTCATCGGTTAGCAAGAACCCCAGAAAGCGGGGGAAAATTAGTAGGACAGCTACATCCTCCGCGAAAGCAAGAAGGGTGTTGGAGATAGATCTGGGGTATCAATTAGACATGGTGGCACTAGACCAGAAAGAATTAGAGATGCAGTTGGATGAGGGAACTGCGCTGCTAGAGAAAGAGAGGGAGTTGGCGAGGGAGTGTAGAGAGAGGGCCGACAGGGTAGCGAGAAATTGTAGAGAGCAAGAAGAGAGCGAGGCGAAGGAACGTAAAGAGCGAGAGACGAGAGTAGAGAGCGAGCGTAGAGAGCGGGTGTTGAGAGAAACAGAATTAGCGAACCAGAGTTTGCGAGAGGATAGAGAGAGAGGGAGAGAGAGCAGGAAAGCGCATGCGGGATGATATGCATGCCCGGTTGTGCAAAATCCAGGCCGGTTCTGTAAAACTGTTTTTCATTCGTTTTAAAATCTTTCTTACTTAATAATAACATATATAATAAACTGATTAGCATTTAGGTAAATATGATAATTATAGTTCAGTACATAATAATTAACGGTATAAGGCACCAGATCATGGTACCGGTAAGTATAACACAGACAGACACAGTCTGTGTATGACTGTATGAAAAATGACTGAAAGGCAGAACAAGGAAACGACACGTCCTTCTGTAGTTGGTTAGTAAGAATATAATCAAGCAGTCAGCCATATGTATAGAAAAAATATGTGGTACAAAATATTACTTCAATCCTAAATACAGTATAATTATTATCTGTAATTTAGGACATACTCCCACCACCGAACAAATAAACGCTTCTAGCTAAATAATTAGGCTCTATAAAAATTAATATTTTCAAATTATATATATATATATAGCCTTCGTCAAAATAACATGCAAAACAAAATGAACCATATAATGTAACAAAAAAATATTTGGTTATAAAATATTTCTCAACGGGATAAGCAATCATATACTACTTTCACTCTCGGACTCAGATTCATTGCATATCGTAGTGATTCGTTGTTGGGCTTCAGTAGCCGCCTGGCATTGTGGATGCTCTGATCTTACTGGGGGCTCTGGTTGAACAAGAGTGCCGGTAATTGTTTGATCAAGGGGGCAGAGTTCAATATTGTCCGTTTCTAGAGGATACAACTTCCGTACAGGGCGTACTAGTGTTCCTAACTGTGTACGTAGGACGACAGATCGTACCCATCCATACTTACCGGGGTGTAAGGTGATCACACGACCAAGGGACCATTTAGAACGTGGTAAATGCGGATTATGTATTTCTACAATGTCATTTAAACGAATTTGTGTGGTTGGAAATGGGTTGTCCCATCGATGGTACTCGCGCAATGCAGTGAGATATTCGTGGGACCAGCGATTTTGAAACGCTTGCAATAAATTTTGTATTGTTTGTTTGTATTGTTATAATTGTGTTTTCCTGAGTTTGGACAATGTACCATATAAGCGCTTGCGAGCTAACTGGCTATTTGTAGGCAGAACTGGGGCATCAGGTCGCCATGGGAACTTTACTACATAATGACCATTTTCGAATCGTATAGATTGCTCAAAGTTAAGAATAGTTGCTTCATGCAATAGATCTGGGTCTTCATAATTTATGCCAATTGCATCTAGACTCCAAATTCGATCGAAGGCAATCTCTACATTCATTTCGGGGTTGGTATGCTCTTCAGGTCCAATGTCTGAAGTTGAGGTAAAACTACATAGTGCACTTGAAGCACTTTTTATAGATTCACTGGTGGGTAGACAACCAGCTATAATATCCCCTAAGTTCGAAGGTATACAATATAAACCATCATATATTTTTTTTGCATAAATAAATGAGAAAAAATGATCTACACCAATCAGCAGACCTAGATCTGGAATATCATCTCCTCCTCGTGGATCAGCCAAGGAGAAACCTGGGAGCTTAAGGGTTTCAATAAGTTCGTCCCTACCAGTGGTGTTCACGGTATTTCAACTTTTCCTAACGCGAGTTGAATATTTTTTGGATTTATTTAAAATGATTATTCCGATATCACTACTGGGTGCGGGAACATGGGTTTTGGGCACACTCGATGGACTGGGGGCGATTTATGGGCGAATATTGGGGCGACTTACGGGGTACGGGACTCATTTCATGTATATAAGGGCCAGGGGTGGGAGGAAAGGTTAAGCAGTATTCAGGTTTACCTGATTACTATTAGGCATAGCCAACTTCCTGCTGCCTGTAGAGGTTGTAAAAGCTTTTGTGGGATATAACTGGCCCTTTTGCTTCGCAATCCAGTTTCCCTCAATGCGGTCAAATACTCTAAAGAAAAACTCCCTAACTCAAATGATGCAAGCTACCGGCTGATTGGCTGATTTGCTGTACGTATGGCCTCTTTGTTCTGTTCGATCAACCAACCAGAGTGTAAAAGCTTTTGTGGGATATAACTGGCCCTTTTGCTTTGCAATCCAGTTTCCCCCCAGGCGCTGGAATACTCTAAAAAGCTCTCTAACTCGAATGATGCAAAGCGACCGGCTGATTGGCTGATTTGTTATACGAGGGGCTCCTTGCTATGTTCTATCGGCCAACCAGAGCTATAGCAGCAGAGTATGCAACCAGGGCAACCGAGCGGAGTGACTCATTTTGTGTGTTGGCCAAGGGTTGCAAAAATCCTGATAGTTCGGCATTTAGATATTCGTAGAACTTGTGGAATCTGGTGCTCTGCCAATGAGAGCTATTCCTCTCTGTGTAAAAAGATACAGTCAGAGAGTTTTGACTCACTCTCTGTTGTGTTGTTTTCTATCTAGGCCAGGAACACCGGCTTTAGAGTCAATTCGTTTCAGACTTTAGAAGAAACATTAGTAGGCTTAGATTATAGAGCGTATAACTGTTATCAGTTCAGTCTTACATTATCGGTTCAACATACATTATTATACTGCTATTTACTGTTGTCATTGTTTGTATCAGTTGGTTGAATATTAATATTTGGAGAACATCTATAAAGAACCCAAATTTCCCAATTTTCTTGATACACTACAGGTTAGAGAGACGGGTTACATATAGCGATTGCGACTTATATTGTGTGGTTTGTAGTGAATTTAATGCTATTTGATAAGCACTACATGAGTCAGTTTCTGTTCTCTTTATATATGATAAAATTCATTGACGGTCGGCAAATTAGTGAGCAGTATTGTGCGTTACCGGTAGTGTGCATGATTGTGGCTGATAACTAAGCATTTCCTAAAGAATGCGCCTCATACGTGAATCATAAGCCTTACCTACTTACCGTTGTGTTTAGTATAAGTCATATCTCTGTTTACCTAGATAGAGCGCCACGTCCTAAAGGAACTGTTAATATTTCCCGAAAGTGAATAATATTAGTCAGAAATTATTTATTAACGATCAATCGAATAATACAGTAAGCTTACACTGCAATAACAATCTAAGCCCTCCGAATCCAGTCTCCCGGGTATATCCAGCGGGTGAATGGACGCGCACTAGGCTGGCTTCGGCTAATGTTGTGTTTATTGGTATTAAATACTTGTCATTTTCTAAAGTCTATTTATAAACCAAAAGACATATAAATTTTGGCAGGTTAAACTGCTAAAGGTCTTCAAAAGCGCGTACAATAACAGTTATTGTCTTTATTGCAGTAAGCAATAAAGTTGAAAGTACCGGTCGACCGGTAAACCTGAACCGGTACTGCTGTAGGTCCGTAGGCCCAACTGCCAGAATCGGTACTGCTGTAGGTCCGTAGGCCCAACTGCCAGAATCGGTACTGCTGTAGGTCCGTAGGCCCAACTGCCAGAATCGGTACTGCTGTAGGTCTGTAGGCCTAACTGTCCTAACCGGTACTTCCAGTATAAGTACATTAATATTATTCGATTTTGATTATTGTATACCGGTAAGTCTTAGTACTTAATCAGGGAATGGCCGCCCTGGTTTTTTATTGAGATTTTACTTATTTCTGTCGGTTTTATTTACATGTAAGTTAATATTGAGCTGAAGACGTGTAAGTCTGCTCAGATTGTTCAGATAATTGTAGGCTGGACTGTTGTTGGACTGTTGTTGAGTCTGGAGAGATTGCGGCGTGTGTGAAGTTTGTCCGATAAAGTGCCAGTTAGTAAGTTGGGGCAGCCAGAGCTGTAAGGTCAATCCCCTCTTAAAGAATAAGTCGTACTACCGTGTTAGAACGCATACTAACTAACCATTTTGGAATCTGCACATACTGTAGTTTATTTAGGCTTGATAGTAGTCTGCCAGCTTTTTAGTCTGTGTTTGTTTGTGTGGTCTGTTCAGGTACCGTAATAGTTATTACTCAGATATTTTGTAGGCTGGATTGTTGTCTAGCTATTATTAGGTCTGAAGAGATTGCTGCGTGTGTAGAGTTTGTCTGATAAAGTGCCAGTTAGTAAGTTGGGGCAGCCAGTGCTGTAAGGTCAACCCCCTCTTAAAGAATAAGTCGTACTACCGTGTTAGAACGCATACTAACTAACCATTTTGGAATCTGCACATACTGTAGTTTATTTGGGCTTGGTGGTAGTCTGCCAGCGTTTGGTTTGTATTTTGTTTGAGTATTCTGTACGGGTAGCGTAATATTTATTATTCAGAGTTTATGCGATTATTCGCAACATTCATGTCCCCAAGTTTATTCCTACAGTAATTGTGCTTGTTACACATACCGTTATAGTTAAATTAACCCCGGTACTACACGGGCTGCTTGGCATAGGTAAAGACTGGTGACTTTGTGCTCCGGTCACTCCAGCAGATGCCGTGGTTCTTTTAACTGTTCAAGTATATTTAACTACTGATTATTTGTTGTACCAGTACTTGTACCTAATTTAGGGTTTAGTGTACAGTGCTTTCCAAAGGTAATTAGTGTGTAGGCAGTATATTTGTGTTGTAAAGTGGTTAATAGGCACGTTGGATCTGGTAGTCCGCGGTAATTAACTTCCAGGCAGGAACACTCCGTAATACATAACGTAGTACCTATAGCGATACGGCTATAGGTCGTCAGGCGGTGGTATTTTCCTATCTGGACAGTGCAATATATTTACTACTACTTATTATTTTCAAATACCGTAGTACCCTGTCCGTTGTAATAACCAGAAATCTAACTCTTTGTTAGACTGGTTTGTAGACTTCTTGTAAAATTACCCTAAAATTTCATACGTAATATTTTTGTTGTGTTTTAATTAGAGAATTAATCTCAAGTATCGTAAGTAATTTGTAGTATTAAGTAACTTAGGTAAATTAGAATTATCTGTTTTAGTGTCCAATAAGTAGCACTTCACTGAGAGTGCACAGCTTCTGTGTAGTGACTCCCCCAGAAATAATAACATTTATTTCAAATATTGACAAAACCCATTTTAAACGGGTATATATATATTATAAATCAACTCAAACGATTTATAAATAGTAGGCCTGCCATACAACAACTAGGTCTCAATATCAGTTGGACTACTGCTTAAATAACGGTAATAAAGTAAGTTAAAGTAACCAAGTAACCCTAAAATATTCAGAAATTCAATTATTCTAAAATAATTGACATACCGGTATTTACCATAGGCTTATTATATTTATTTCTATAAATTTGGGCTGAAATCATACCGGTATTCTGTAATTAATTCTAGTTCATAATTATACTTATATATACTATCAGTGTAAGCTGCATACCGGTATTCACGATAGGCCTATTATATATTTATATATATTTGTGCTAAAATTATATACCAGTACTCTGTGACTAACCTAGTTTACAATACTTATATATATTATAAGTGTATACCGGTATTCTAATATACTGTAATAAATTAACGGTACTAGGCCAACGGTCATACTGAATTACTAGACTTGCTATAACTGTAACTATAGCAGTAGGCATTCAACCGTATAGCTAAACATGTCTGACACCCAGCAAAACCTGTCAGACAGTCTAATCGATACAACCATCTGTGACACAGATAGGAGTGTGGAGCGATTAAGAAAGGAGTTCAGCTCACCTCCTACTGAAAGAAAGGTCATCCCTCCAGTAGTAGTATCAGACCCTAAGCTAATCCAACACCGTAGGTCTATCATCGGCACTCGGGCCCAAGTCAAACGAACCAGGAAGCAGCTGTCCAACAGCAGCAACATCCTAGTCAAGAAACTTGTTCCCAGCGATCCGATAGCTCCAGTAGTTCGGATACTGCAGAGCTGACCCCCGAACGCGGAGTGCAGATGGCGGCTACAGCCTACTCGGATCCCCTGCTCACCCTTCCTGCCGCAGTGCTAACTACTATATTGATTGCGGTGGAGGAACATCAAGCCGATTGGGCGAGAAGTAAGCGAGCGACCCAAGATAGTTATGCGGGATACGCCAGGGAAGAATTGATGTCTATTGTCGAGTCACAATGGAACTTTCCCGGACCCGGACTCCCGTTAGATTTGTCCGAAGCTACTTGGGAAGACGTACACAGGATGGGAGTGACTAAAGATACGATGGATCCAGCTGTTTGGAAGAGGTCGGCAGCAGGATATGTGCAGGGATTCTTCGGCTCCTTAGAGCGATTAGAAGAACAACTGTTTCGACAACCCCAAGGACCTCAAGAGCAGGAAGAGCTGCTATATCAAGTATGCGAAAGAACCCTACGCATTAGACTAATCCTATCAGCCTTTGAGGAAACTTCTAAAAGAAGACAGGACACGTCGCTGCAAGTTGCTGTCAAGACTTGGTTCCAGCGGGTAGGTCGCAAAGTTCAAGAAACGGCACAGTGGAAATCCCAGCTGGCTGAGAGACCAACCTATGAAGAACCAACCGATGCCACCCTTTCTCAAGGGGAAAGCGAAGAGACAGCATCAGAGAAGCCGCCCTCTAGAGACGCTATTGACATTTATCTGTCCGACTACCAGCGATTCCTAGGAGACGAAGAGTTGAGGAGACGGCTGTCTGGACTTTCCCCTAATAGTGAAGGAGCCAAGCATGTGTTGGACGCAATCGATATTGAAATGCTAGCTGCAAACCAAGCTAAATTTGATGAACGTCTCCGCATAGCTAGAGCCCAAGAAGAACAAGTAAAGAAAAGGCGGATAGAAGACAGAAAGGCAACGGCAGTAGCAGCGGCAATGGCGGAGGCAGAAGCGGAAAGAAAAGCGACTGTAGCAGCGGCAATGGCGGAGGCAGAAGCGGAAAGAAAAGCGACTGTAGCAACGGCAATGGCGGAGGCAGAAGCGGAAAGAAAAGCGGCTGTGGCAGCAACAAGGGCAGTGGCAGAAGCAGAAGGGAAAGCGTCTGAGGAGACTACCCAACTGGAGTTGGAAAATCTGCAAGAGACGCAAGATAAACACGCATAAATAAACAGTTAACTGCTAGCCAAATGCAGATGATGAGTCGATCTACTCCCAAACGCCAAGGATACACATCATCGGAGGAAGGCGAGACCACCGATCCTGAAGGCGGAGGAAATAGATCTCGTCTAAGCAGGCATAGAAAAACATCTCACCGTCACAAATTGCCTGATTTGCCCCCAGCGGTTAGAAGACAACTAGCTAGCACAGACTTAGGTAGTACAGAACCCACAGACCAAATTATTAAGGTCAAAAGACTCCCTACCATAGTTGATGAGCCTGAAATAATTAGGCCTGTCGTTCCCAAAACCACTCCTGTGCTAGAGACCCCTGTACTTCCAGAGCTTAACTCTAAATTCCCTTTACACAGTACTACACTGCCTGTACCCGGTAGAACAGTCCATGAGAATATCCCTGTCCTGGGAACTGAGAGAGAAATCAAGGATTTGTCTCCCGTCGTCCCGCGTCGGCCCGCTACAATGTTGGCGACTCCCGCTTCGGCGGTCGAGTGGGTAGAGGAGGGACGTCGGGGGATGAATCTCCTGCTCGGACAGATGCAGGAGACTGTCCACCAACTTAAGGGAACAGTAAGGGAAAGTAGGGCAGAATTGCAAGAAGTGCAGCAAAGCATCGCGCTAGAACGCGACAAATTAGTCAATATACAAAAGGGTATACCAATACCCCCAGTAACATTGTGTCAACCTGTTAGGTCTGAAGTATCACATGCGCAAGGTGTGGAGCCTACACGCATCTATACTGCTAGTGAAGTAGAAACTCCTATAGCAAACCCTATTAAGGGTGATTATAAACCTGTTGTTAATAATATTCCCTATAGACCTGATAATGATCCGAGAAATTTATATACCGATAATTCGATATTAAATAACACGATGGCCCAAGAAAGCTTTACGCGTCAGATGGCTAGAACAGAAGCCCGCCAAGCGGTCAAAGTGGGAGAGATCGTTAAATTCAATGGAGATGAGATGAAATGGTTACCTTTCAATGAATATTACAAAGATAGCATACAGAACTCTGTACTATCTAACGGAGAGAAACTTAGATTCCTCATCAAGTGCTTGGAAGGACCTCCCAAGTTAATGGCGTTAAAGTTTATTGGACATCCAGATGGATTAAGACAAGTTTGGGACACATTAAACATCAGGTATGGTAACAAGGATAACATAGCTAAGTATTTGTATGCAAAATTAGTAGCCCCCCAAAAGTTCCTTAGTAGCGGGATTATAGAGTTTTCCGATGAGATTCAGGAGATCTGTAGACAATTGGACTGGTTAGGTAAGTCTCATGAATATCAGAGTTCCATGGTTATTGGAGCCGTAGTCTCTACTTTACCAAAGGGTGGAGTATGTACACACTGGGACAAGCAAGTGTTGTATATGAATGAGCAGCAACGACGAGGCCCTACCATGGCTGATCTCATGTCCTTCTTAGATAGTGAAGTAAAATTACAACTCATAAAGCAGTCCAGAGAGAAAACATCGGAAAATAAGGTAAGTGAGAAACCCGTTTCTAGGAGAAGGGTAACACCAGTGTGTTATACTGATGACGGCGAAAGCCAAGCTTCTCAAGAAGAGGACAGCGGGAAAGACACAGCAAAATCTTACTATGACAACAAGACCTATAAAGACGTAAGTAAATATAAGTCTCGAACCAGTGACAGGAGAGAACAGGTAACAACAACTCCTCCTACGTCTCCTAAGAGAATTCACGGAAGAAAGCCCGAAGAAAGAACGAGAGTGCATAACGTTACCCAAGGTAAAGTGAGTAACATCAAACCAAAATGTGCGCTGTGCGACGGGCCCCACCGTTTGAGTGTGTGTGCTGAATTCCTAAAGAAATCCCTGGTAGACAGACGTGAAGTCATGTGGGATAAGCGGTTATGCTATAATTGCCTCAGACAAGGACACCAATGGCGAACCTGTTACTCCGACGTAAAGTGTGCAAAGTGTGGCGCGAAACATCACATCTTGTTACACAGTGAGTTCGAACGAGACAACCCGAGTCAGGTAAGTGAGCCCGAACTACATGTCCAATTCAGTGATGTAAATGACACTGATCAAGAATCTGAGATGGAAGGATTCTATACGGACGAATTCTCCGACGCCAACGAATCCTGTTACCTAATAAATACCGCAGTGTATCGAGCACTTACGCATGAAAAGGACACCGACAATGAGTTCCCCCCAACTACCTTTAACAGACAAACATCTTGGAAACCTCCAACTTCCAACGTAGGAATCAGAGAATTTCCTGTAGTGCAGGTAAGAGTTCACGGTCCTAACAAAAGTTACATAGTGAACACCCTCCTTGACTCCGGCAGCACAGGAACATTCATCGATCAAGAACTAGCCGAAGACATCTTTGCTGGACAACCCAAATTCCAAACTAAGTTGAATATGTCCGGAATTATGCAGGTTTGGAAATCTACCATAACGGCAGATTACTATGTAGGTGCATTGTCCACCCCCCAGGATAAATTAGGAGCACAAAGTATAAGGTCAGTAAAACTGGTGGCTATAAAGAACCTCGCTACTACCCAAGTAGAACCTTATAACTGGGACGAGGACGAGAGCATCCAACAGCTTAAGATACCTCGATTCCAGACCGATTATCCTGGAGTGCAAATACTCATCGGCCAAAACGCGCATGAGGCGCTCGAGACATTGGAGAAACGGCCTGCTCAACCGCAGCCACTACAAACCTATGCGGTAAGAACTAGAGTAGGTTGGTACTTCACTGGCCCTTCCCGTAGAACTCTCAAAGAGAGATTACCTCAACAACAGGTATACCAAGTAAAGGAATGGGAAGTGGAGATCAGTGATGTGGACGATCTAACTGAGGGAACACCATACTCCTCAGATAATGACGATATTAACTCCAATGTAGATCAATGGAGACATTGCCTTGGGACGATTAATCCAGCTGACATCGCTTCCAGAGGAGCAACTCCTCAAGAACTGATAGATACTCCAGGCTGGTTAGGTGGATCCGACTTCTTAAGTAAAGAAGAAGAAGAATGGCCTCCTCATCTTACCACGGCAGAGATTAGACAGGCCAAGGGAGCGGAGAAAGTAACACAACAACTCAATCGCCCAGCTGGTCGTTTATGTTTACTGGAAAGAGACCGAAAACTGTCCGGAAACTATGGAAGGCAAGATACTCTTCCTACGACCACTTCCCTAATCCGACAAATATCTAGGGACTCCATAACGTAATAACATATGGAGTGGGCGTGTGACTATATCATTTTATATTTGTTTTTATTTTATATTTATGTATGTATTATTATGTAATTTTATTATAATCGTTTTATTTAATTTTATTTAGTAGAATGTTATTTTAGATTATTTAGTAGGTTAGTGCAATATATTAGTGTTTATTACGTAATTACACATAATATATATTTAGTGTGACGGCGAGAAATAATTCTTTCTTTTTCCTTACTGTCCGTATTATATTATAAATACGAGACTATAGTAAGATGACATGTCAGTACTTATTAAAGTACAATAAAGCTCCTACTATATTCAAGTATTATTGGTAGGCAGAGTATTAGGAATGCAAAGTTCAGATCCTCGTGTCTCGGCTAAACCAAGCTTTGGGTAGACCTTGGAAACGACTTGCCTCTTCGCACTGACATTGCTTCGTGCGATATTGCTCTCATACCATATATAATAATACATATAGTAGCGTGATGTCCCTATAACAGTAGCGTAAAACGCAAATAAATCTGTTAAAACTTTTGACCATCTGTAATTCTAGTCGATTAAGATATCGCGGCACCCACCGATATATTTGAAAGACAAATTCTAGAATCAGTGGTTAACGTCCCCAGACAAGTTCTGGAATAAATCGGTGCCTATCTTAAATATTAACTTAATATTTATTAAAATCTGTAAAATTCAGATCCTTTAAAATTTCTAGTCAATTAAGATATCGCAGCACTTACCGATACTCTTAAAAGACAATTTTCATAGAATTAAGGATCCTATGTCCCCAGACCTGCTCTGGAATCAAATTGTGTCAATTGTACTATCAAATAATAAAATTCACGGGAATAAATTTAAATTCATATTTTAAATGAATTTCATAAATTGTCATTTTGTGCAATTTATAACATTCCCAAAATTCCATTAATTAATAGATCATGGGAGCGGAGATTCATCCTATTGAGTGTATTAGAGTGCGAGAATCTCCAACATATAGTCAATAGCCGATAAAATTAATAAAATCATGTATAAAGAGGATATTGACAATTAAAGAATTACTATTAAATAGCATTCCAGATCTGTATGCATGAGAATTACCCTAATTCTACCGCTAGCTTTCCATAATGTCACTATAGCAACACCCACGCTAGAATTAGAAGCAAGTTAAAAGAACAATAGAAAGCTTGTCACATTGCATAGCATAGAGAATACATAGCACACTGTTAGTATCCAAAGATACACAGTAATAACGTGACATTCTGGAAGGCACTGACTAACGGACAAATGGCCTGTATGTGTACAATTGGTGACAGTTGTGTGGAATTTGTGCGTTTATAGGTGAATGTTACTGCTAAAGTATGTTTACAGTAGCTAGTCGCAATTGTGAAAGTAGCCCAACTCTCCTATAGAAAGAACCTAAAGTGGATTCAAGCCTTTGGGACGGACAGTGGAGTGACTTGTGCCGGTTATCGTTGTCGTGATGTTGCTACATGTTGGCGTAAACACCGCGACGACGGTACATCGGCGCTGAGAATCCCACTGTCCGGGGGCAAAGAGAGGTAGGCAGCGACGTCCGCTCGCCTAAACATAAACTCATTTCGATATTGATAAACTCAGATAGCAGATATGACGGAGTTGATAGAAGATGATCTTGGTATCAGGGAGCGATATACTCTACCTTTACAAGCATTTGTGGATAGCTTGATACGCGGTGAAACCGATCCAACCATTATGGAGGACGATGGTCGTTATATCGAACCGCCGATGTCCCAAGAGCAACTTACGCGTGAATTGGACTATCGAAAATTCACCGCTCGCTATACGCATCGTAATAGTACGTATATGGACTTCCTAACTACCGGCCATCCTATCGATTTACATGATACGGACGATGTAGACACCGAAAGGGAAATGGTTCTATTTAAATATCATACCCAGCGGAGTCGTAACTATAAACCGAGAATAGATCACGAAAATTCTATTCGTAACAGACTGGGAAGACGAACCAATATGCCTAGAATCTGAGGAGATTCAGCCTATCGCGCCCGGAACAGCGACAACGATTACATCCTAGAATGGTTTCAAGGTCCACAGTGTCTCACTGCGTACGACTATCGCCATGCCAACTATGTTTCTCGGCAACGTTGTCGGTTATGCGCATCGAGAGACCATGTTACGCCCATGGACACAAACGTCCGCTGTTCCTATTTCCACGAACAACCGGCGATGGAAATTTATTGTGCGTATTGCAGACTCAATAACTTGCACATTTTTTCGGTTGCCCTCAATTTATGACTCAATGTCACCATTGTCAACTAAAGGGACACGCCAGTTTCGATTGCCCTTTTAATCACGATTTGGAAAGCGTAGATGAAATGATCACACTACGTTACATCAGAGCTTGGGAAGCGAATGCTGATTTACATTGTGATTCGCGCCATCGCTATTATCCTGGACGCGCTTACGAAGGAGTTTATGCGTTCCATCCTTATCTATTCGCTTCTGTCGAACAGAAATCACGCATATCGAGTTACGAACTACTGAAGCGCGTCGGAGAATGTATTTCAACCAAGTTCGTACGCAAATTTCTTAGGAGTGTTAATCCTAGCGACCTTCATTCCTATAACTTAATCAATTATATCCGTCAGGATCCGGGCTATGGAGACTTATTTGTTAACTCACACCCCGAGTTACAGGAAGTATATCGACGGCCTTACGAATACAGAGCCCGCGAACGCGAGTTGGAAAGAACCATTAAACCCAGGAAGTTTCTGACTGCCTATGGTCCACCCACGGCTCTCGTTCAGACCACTCGTAAAGGACCCGTAAGAGCGGACGTCCTAAAACGCGCTCTAAAGGCTGTTAGACCCCTCTCTCCCGACGTTGATGTCAACCAACCCGGCACTTCGACCGGCGGATACACCGACCATAATCCTACACCCTCTGATGCAATCATATTGCACCCTTCACCCAGGAGTTATAGCCCTCCTTGTAAAGTGGCTCGCCCCAAAGAGAAAAAGACTCTGGCCAGCTTTAAAAAACTGCGTAAACGCCGTCCGCGCAAGAAAGACTAACTGTTTAGAGTATTTACGTATATTAGAAACTGTGATTTTGTATATTTTATAGACTCAAATCCCATTTTCTGGGAGCGGTGTAAAAGCTTTTGTGGGATATAACTGGCCCTTTTGCTTTGCAATCCAGTTTCCCCCCAGGCGCTGGAATACTCTAAAAAGCTCTCTAACTCGAATGATGCAAAGCGACCGGCTGATTGGCTGATTTGTTATACGAGGGGCTCCTTGCTATGTTCTATCGGCCAACCAGAGCTATAGCAGCAGAGTATGCAACCAGGGCAACCGAGCGGAGTGACTCATTTTGTGTGTTGGCCAAGGGTTGCAAAAATCCTGATAGTTCGGCATTTAGATATTCGTGGAATTTGTGGAATCTGGTGCTCTGCCAATGAGAGCTATTCCTCTCTGTGTAAAAAGATACAGTCAGAGAGTTTTGACTCACTCTCTGTTGTGTTGTTTTCTATCTAGGCCAGGAACACCGGCTCTAGAGTCAATTCGTTTCAGACTTTAGAAGAAACATTAGTAGGCTTAGATTATAGAGCGTATAACTGTTATCAGTTCAGTCTTACATTATCGGTTCAACATACATTATTATACTGCTATTTACTGTTGTCATTGTTTGTATCAGTTGGTTGAATATTAATACTTGGAGAACATCTATAAAGAACCCAAATTTCCCAATTTTCTTGATACACTACAGGTTAGAGAGACGGGTTACATATAGCGATTGCGACTTATATTGTTGTGGTTTGTAGTGAATTTAATGCTATTTGATAAGCACTACATGAGTCAGTTTCTGTTCTCTTTATATATGATAAAATTCATTGACGGTCGGCAAATTAGTGAGCAGTATTGTGCGTTACCGGTAGTGTGCATGATTGTGGCTGATAACTAAGCATTTCCTAAAGAATGCGCCTCATACGTGAATCATAAGCCTTACCTACTTACCGTTGTGTTTAGTATAAGTCATATCTCTGTTTACCTAGATAGAGCGCCACGTCCTAAAGGAACTGTTAATATTTCCCGAAAGTGAATAATATTAGTCAGAAATTATTTATTAACGATCAATCGAATAATACAGTAAGCTTACACTGCAATAACAATCTAAGCCCTCCGAATCCAGTCTCCCGGGTATATCCAGCGGGTGAATGGACGCGCACTAGGCTGGCTTCGGCTAATGTTGTGTTTATTGGTATTAAATACTTGTCATTTTCTAAAGTCTATTTATAAACCAAAAGACATATAAATTTTGGCAGGTTAAACTGCTAAAGGTCTTCAAAAGCACGTACACAGAGCAAGGTCAACCAAGCAGAGTGATTCATCCTGTGTGTTGGCTAAGGGCTGCAAAAACCCGAATAGTTCGGCATTTCGACATTCGTGGACTCTGTGGAATATGGAACTCTGCCAATGAGAGCTTTTCCTCTTTGTGTTGAAAGCTACCTGCAACAGCTCACAGGGTTCAGTGTGTTGGTTTTTCCAGAGCCTAGAACATCGGCTATGGAATTATTCTGAATTATTCCAACATTAGAACGGCTTTAATTATAAGAACACATAACTGTTACCGGTACGGTATGGTACCTACTGCTGTATTGCACATTATTTACTGCTATTTACTGTTTGTTATTAATTGTATCAGTTGTTTACATATTGTTATTTGGAGAATAACGATAAACGATCAGAAACCCCGATCTTCTTGATACACTAAGGTTAGAGAGACCGGTTACATATAGCAATTGCGACTTATATTATCGTGGTTTGTAGTGAATTGAATGCTATTTTATAGGCCCTACAAATGTCGGTTGCTATTCTCTTTATATATGATTAAAATCAGTGACTATCGGCAATTCAGTGTGCAGCGGTGTGCAATAGTCTGTATGTGCTTGTCCGCGTAACAAAGCATCTCCTAAAGAATGCGCCTTATGTGTAACTTATAATCCATTCCGTTGTGTTTAGTGTAAGCCATAGCTCTGTTTATATAGATAGAGCGCCACGTCCTAAAGGAACTGCTAATATTTCCCGAAAGTGAATGATATTTGTCAGGAATTATATTAACGATCAATCGAATAGTACGGTAGGCCTGCACCGCAATCAAATTAAAGCATCCGAATCCAGTCTCCCGGGTATATCCAGCGGGTGAATGGTCGCGCATAGACTGGCTTCGGCTAATGTTGGATTTATTTGTGTCAAATACTTGTCATAGGCTAAAGTCGATTTATAACCTAGAAGACATATAGATTTGGCGGGTTAAACTGCCAAAGGTCTTAAAAGCGTGAACAGTAACAGTTATTAATTCTGATTGCAGTGTAGGCAATAAATAGAGTTTACTATTGTTCTGGTAAGAACAATAACGGTTATTGCTTCTTTATTGCCGTAAGCAATAAAGCTGAAGTACCGGTCGACCGGTAACCTGTAGGCCTAACTACCTAACCACCGGAACCGGTACTTACAGCAGTATACTGGTATAGGTACATCAGTATTATTTCGATTGTGATATATTGTATATTGTAGGCTGTTAGGGGATTAGGGATTGATCACCCCTTATTCCTTTGCATGGTTTACTTATTTCTGTCAGTTTTATTTACTAGTAGGCTAATATTGAGCAGAAGACGTGTAAGCCTGCTCAGATCGTACAGATAATTTGTGGGCTGGACTGTTGTCTGACTGTTGATAGGTCTGAACGGATTGCAGTGCATGTAGAGTGTATGTCCGATAAAGTGCCGGTTAGGAACGTATGGGCAGCTAGAGCTGTAAGGTAAACCCCCCCCCCCCCCCCCCCCCGAAAGAATAAGTCGTACTACTAGGTTAGAACGCATACTAACTAACCATTTCGGAGTCTGCATGTCCTGTAGTTTATTTAGGCTTGATAGTAGTCTGCCAGCGTTTGGTCTGTACTTTGTTTGTGTAGTCTGTACAGGTACCGTAATATTTCTTATTCAGATAATTTATAGGCTAGATTGTTGTCTGGCTGTTGTTAGGTCTGAAGAGATTGTGGTATGTGTAGAGTGTATGTCCGATAAAGTGCCGGTTAGGAAAGTAGGGGCATCTAGAGCTGTAAGGTAAATCCCCCCCGAAAGAATAAGTCGTACTACTCGGTTAGAACGCATACTAACTAACCATTTCGGAGTCTGCACATACTGTAGTTTATTTAGGCTTGATAGTAGTCTGCCAGCGTTTGGTTTGTATTTTGTTTGAGTAGTTTGTACGGGTAGCGTAATATTTATTATTCAGAGTTTATGCGATTATTCGCAACATTCATAACCCCAAGTTTATTCTCACAGTAATTGTGCTTGTTATACATACCGTTATAGTTAAATTAACCCCGGTACTACATAAGGGCTGCTTGGCGTAGGTAAAGACTGGTGATTTTGTGCCCCGGTCACTCCAGCAGATGCCGTGGTTCCTTTAGCTGTACAAGTATTTCTAACTGCTAGTTATTTGTTGTACAAGTACTTGTACCTAATTTGGGGTTTAGTGTACAGTGCTTTCCGAAGGTAATTAGTGTGTAGGCAGTATATTTGTGTTGTAAAGTGGTTAATAGGCACGTTGGCTCTGGTAGGCCGCGGTAATTAACTTCCAGGTAGGGACACTCCGTGATACATAACGTAGTACTTATAGCGATACGGCTATAAGTCGTCAGACGGTGGTATTTTTCCTATCTGGACAACGTAATATATTTACTACTGGTTTATTATTTTCAAATACCGTAATATCCTGTCCGTTGTAATAACCAGATTTTCTAACCCTTTGTTAGGCTGGTTTGTAGATTCCCTGTAAAATTACCCTAAAAATTCGTATTTGTAATTTTTGTGTTTATTTAGAGATGGTAATCTCACCCCGAATTGTACGTAATTTGTAGTATTAAGTAACTTAGGTAAATTAGAATTATTTGTTTTAGTGTCCAACAAGTAGCACTTCACTGAGAGCGCACAGCTTCTGTGTAGTGACTCCTCCCCAGAAATAATAACATTTATTTCAAATATTGACAAAAACCCATTAAAACGGGTATATATATTATAAATCAACTCAAACGATTTATAAATAGTAGGCCTGCCATACAACAACTAGGTCTCAATATCAGTTGGACTACTGCTCAAATAACGGTAATAAAGTAAGTTAAAGTAACCAAGTAACCCCTAAAATTCAGAAATTCAATTATTCTAAAATAATTGATATACCGGTATTTACAATAGGCTTATTATATTTATTTCTATAAATTTAGGCGGCAATTATACCGGTATTCTGTAATTAATTCTAGTCCATAATTATACTTATATATACTATAAGTGTAAGCTGTATACCGGTATTCACGATAGGCCTATTATATATTTATATATATTTGTGCTGAAATTACATACCGGTATTCTGTGACAAATCTAGTCAGTAATAATACTTATATATATACTATAAGTGTATACCGGTATTCTAATATATTGTGTATATATATTAAGTTGCACTGAGTGACGATATCAGTAATTAATTACTAGGCTAATAGTTGATACTGAATTACTAGACTTGCTTTAACTGTAATATAGCAGTAGGCATTCAACTGTACAAATCTAATATGTCTGACACAAAACGGGCACTGTCAGATAGTCTTTTGAAAGGTGTTAGAATGAGTCTTCGACTTGGACAGTGTCTTGAAAGGATAGAAGACAGAAAAGAAGCGGAAAGAAAAGTAGCAGCGGCAGAAGTGGAAAGAAAAGCGGCAGAGGCAGTGACAGAAGCAGAACGGAAGGCGTCTGAAGCGACTACCCAACTAGAGCTGGAAAACCTTCAGGCGAAACAAGATTACTTGAAGAAACAAACCAGAAGACAGGGATTTGCCTCCTCCGATGAAGGTGATATAAGAGATCCCGAAGGTAGAGGTAATAAATCTCGTTCAAGCGGACGTAGACGGATGCTCAAGTGGACGGTACCTCCTGAGGTGAGAATGCAACTGGATAGTGTAGACTATCCAGTGTATTACAGAACTCGCTGTGGTACAGAACCCACAGACCAAATTATTACAGTAGAAAGACTCCCTACTATAGTAGATGAGCCTGAAATAATTAGGCCTGTTCTCGAAGCCACCCCTTCGGTGATAGAGACACCTGTACTCCCAGAACCTACCTCTAAATTCCCTTTGCACAGCACGAAACTACCTGTGCCCAGTAGGACTGTTCCCGAGTCCGAACCCATCCTGGACGCCGAGCGAGATATCAAGAATTTATCGCCCGTCGTCTCTCGCTTGCCCGCTACTACGTTGGCGACTCCCGCTTCGGCGGTCGAGTGGGTAGCTGAGGGACGACGGGAGATGGGTCTCCTGCTCGGGCAGCTGAGGGAACATTGTAAATGTTCCTCCCAGCAGGTCCGGGAGTTGGAAGGGACTGTTCAGCAGTTAAAGGGAGCAGTAAGAGAGGGTAGGTTAGCGTTGCAAGAAGTGCAGCAAAGTATCGCGTTAGAACGCGATAAGTTAGTAAATTTACAAAAGGGTATACCACCACCCTCTGTAACAATGTGTCAACCTGTTAGGTCTGAAGTATTTCATGCGCAAGGTGTGGAGCCTACACGCATCTATACTGCTAGTGAAGTAGAAACTCCTATAGTAAACCCTATTAAGGGTAATTATAAACCTGTTGACAGTGATATTCCATATAGACTTGATAATAATCCGAGAAATTTATATACCGATAACTCGATATTAAATAATACGATGGCCCAAGAAAGTTTTACGCGTCAAATGGCTAGAACCGAAGCCCGTCAAGCGGTAAAGATGGGAGAGATCGTCAAGTTCAATGGAGATGAGATGAAATGGTTACCTTTTAATGAATATTACAAAGATAACATACAGAACTCCGTGTTATCTAACGGAGAAAAGCTTAGATTCCTCATCGAGTGCTTGGAAGGATCTCCCAAGTTAATGGCGTTAAAGTTTATTGGACATCCAGATGGATTAAGACAAGTTTGGGATACACTAAACATCAGGTATGGTAATAGGACTAACATAGCTAGGTATTTATATGCGAAATTAATGGCGCCCCGAAAGTTTCTTAGCAGCGGGATTATAGAGTTTTCCGACGAGATTCAAGAGATCTGTAGACAACTAGATTGGTTAGGTAAGTCTCATGAATACCAGAATTCTATGGTTGTAGGAGCCTTAGCATCTACTTTGCCCAAGGGTGGAGTAGGTACACGCTGGGACAAGAAAGTGTTATATATGATGGAACAACAACGAAGAGACCCTACCATGGCTGATCTCATGTCATTCTTAGATGGAGAGGTAAAATTACAGCTCCTAAAGCAGTCCAGAGAGAAGACACCGGAAAATAAGGTAAGTGAGAAACCCGTTTCTAGGAGAAAGGTAATACCAGTGTGTTATACAGACGACGGCGAAAGCCAGGCTTCTCAAGAGGAAGACAGCGGGAAAGACACTGAAAGATCTTACTATGACAACAAAGCGCCTAAGGACGTAAGTAAATTCAAGTCTCGAACCAATGACAGGAGAGAACAGGTAAGAAAAACTCCTCCTACGTCTCCTAAGAGAATTCATGTAAGAAAGCCCGAGGAAAGAACGAGTGTGCACAACGTTACCCAAAGTAAGGTAAGTAACATCAAACCAAAATGTGTGCTGTGTGACGGGCCCCACCGTTTAAGTGCGTGTGATGAATTCCTGAGGAAATCACTAAAGGACAGACGTGAAGTCATGTGGGATAAGCGGTTGTGTTATAATTGCCTCAGACGAGGACACCAACGGCGAACCTGTTACTCCGACGCAAGGTGTGCAAAGTGCGGCGCAAAACATCATATCTTGTTGCACACTGAATTCGATCGAAACAGCCCGAGTCAGGTAAGTGAGTCCGAACTACATGTCCAATTCAGTGATGTGAACGACACTGACCAAAGTTCTGAGATGGAAGGATTCTATACGGACGAATTCTCCGACGAAAACGAATCCTGTTACCTGATAAATACCGCAGTGTATCGAGCACTTACGTATGAAAAGGACACCGACAGCGAGCTCCCCCTAACTACTTCTGACCGACAACCATCTTGGAAAGCACCAACTTCCAATGTAGGAATCCGAGAATTTCCTGTAGTGCAATTAAGGGTCCACGGACCTAAAAGGAGTTATATAGTGAACGCCCTCCTTGACTCCGGTAGCACAGGAACATTCATCGACAAAGAACTAGCCGAAGACATCTTTGCTGGACAACCCAAGTTCCGAACTAAGTTAAACATGTCAGGAATTATGCAGGTTTGGAAATCTACAGTAATAGCGGATTATTATGTAGGTGCGTTGTCCACCCCCCAGGATGAACTAGGAGAACATAGTATAAGGTCAGTAAAAATGGTGGCGATAAAGAACTTCGCTACCAGCCAAGTAGAACCTTATAACTGGGATGAGGACGATTCCACCCAGCAGCTTAATATACCTAGATTCAACACAGATTACCCTGGAGTGCAAATACTCATCGGCCAAAATGCGCATGAAGCGCTTGAGACATTGGAGAAACGGCCTGCTCAACCGCAACCACTACAAGCCTATGCGGGAAGAACTAGAGTAGGTTGGTACTTTACTGGCCCTTCACGTAGAACTCTAATGGAAAGATTACCAAAAGAACAGGTATATCAATTAAGTGAATGGGAAGTGGAGAGCAGTGAAGTTGACGACCCAACTGAGGGAACACCATACTCCTCAGATAATGACGATATTAACTCCAATGTAGATCAATGGAGACATTGCCCCGAGACGATTAATCTAGCCGACATCGCTTCCAGAGGAGCAACTCCTCAAGAACTGACAGATACTCCAGACCGGTTAGGTGGACCCGACTTCCTAAGTAAAGAAGATGAATGGCCTCCTCATCTTACCCCGGCGAAGATTAGACAGGCCAAGGGAGCGGAGAAAGTAACACAACCACTCAATCGCCCAGCTGGTCGTTTATGTTTACTGGAAAGAGACCGAAAACTGTCCGGAAACTATGGAAGGCAAGATACTCTTCCCACGACCACCTCCCTAATCCAACAAATATCTAGGGACTCCATAACGTAACAACATACGGAGTGGGTGTGTGACTATATTATTTTATATTTATTTTTATTATTTTATATTATGTATGTATTATTATGTAATTTTATTATAATCGTTTTCTTTAATTTTATTTAGTAGAATGTTATTTTAGCGATTATTTAGTAGATTAGTGCAATATATATTAGCGTTTATTACTTAATTACCTGTATATTATATTTAGTGCGACGGCGAGAAATAATTCTTTTTCTCTTTCCTTACTGTCCGTATTACATTATAAATACGTGACTACAGTAAGATGAAATATCCGTACTTATTAAAGTACAATAAAGCTCCTACTATATTCAAGTATTATTGGTAAGCAGAGTATTAGGAATGCAAAGTTCAGATCCTCGTGTCTCGGCTAAACCAAGCTCTGGGTAGACCTTGGAAACGACTTGCCTCTTCTCACTGACATTGCTTCGTGCGATATTGCTCTCATACCGTATATTAAATAATACATATAGTAGCGTGATGTCCCTTTAACAGTAGCGTATAACGCAAAATAAATCTGTTAAACCCTTTGACCATCTGCAATTCTAGTCGATTAAGATATCGCGGCACCCACCGATATACTTGAAAGGCAAATTCTAGAATCAGTGGTTAACGTCCCCAGACAAGTTCTGGAATAAACTGGTGCCCATCCTAAATATTAATTATTAATATTTACAAAATCTGTCAAATTTCAGATCCTTTAAAATTCTAGTCAATTAAGATATCGTAGCACTTACCGATACTCTTAAAAGGACAAATTTCCTAGAATCAAGGATCCCAGTCCCCAGACATGCTCTGGAATAAAATTGTGTCTATTTAATATTAAATAATAAAATTTACGGGAATAAATTTAAATTCATATCTTTTAATGAATTTGATAAATTGTTATTTTATACAATTTATAACATTCCCAAAATTCCATTAATTAATAGATCATGGGAGCGGAGATTCACCCTATTAAGTATATTAGTGTGCGAGAATCTCCAATATATAGTCAATAGCCGACAAAATTCATAAAATCATGTATAAAGAGGAATATTGACAATTAAAGAATTACTATTAAATAGCATCCCAGATCTGTATGCATGAGAATTACCCTAATTCTACCGCTAGCTTTCCATAATGTCACCATGGCAACAACCACGCTAGAATTAGAAGTGAGTTAAAAGAACAATAAAGGCTTGCCCCATTGAATAGCATAAGGAATAAAATAGCACATTGCTAGTATCCCAGGATACCCAATAATAACGTGGCATTCTGGAAGGCACTGACTAAAGGACAAATGGCCCGAATATGTGCGGTTTGTGACAGTTGTGTGGAATTTGTGCGTTTATAGGTGAATGTTACTACTAAAGTGTGTTTACAGTAGCGAGTCGCAATTGTGAAAGTAGCCCTAACTCTCCAGTAAGAACCTGAAGTATATCTAAGCCTTTGGGACGGACGGTGGAGTGACTCGTGCTGGTTGTTGTGGTCGTTGTGCAGCTACGACGTTGGCGATAGGCACATCGGCGAAAGTACACCAGCGCTGAGGATCTTGCACTGTCCGGGGGCAGAGAGGGGTAGGCAGCGACGCCCGCTAGCCTAAATATAAACTCATTATAATATTAATAAACTCATATAGCAGATATGACTGAGTTGATAGAAGATGATCTTGGTGTCAGGGGAGATATACTCTACCGTTGCAGGCGTTTGTTGATAGCTTAATACGCGGCGATGCTGGTCCAACTGCTGCGGAGGACGATGGTCGTTATATCGAACCGCCAATGTCCCAAGAGCAGCTCACGCGTGAGTTGGACTATAGAAAATTCACCGCTCGCTATACGCATCGTAATGGTACGTATATGGACTTCTTAACTACTGGTCATCCTATCGACCTACACGATACGGACGATATAGACACCGAAAGGGAAATGGTTTTATTTAAATATCATACCCAGCGGAAGCGGAACGATAAACTGAGACTCGAACACGAAAATTCTATTCGAAACCGACTCGAAAGTGAAGATGTTGAAGAGCCGGATAAACGCAGCGACTTCAACAAATATCTGGAATTCTTGAGAGAAACATATCTCAATATTACCAGTCAACAGAATCTAGAAACTCGATATCCTCAAGGTATACATCATGACCGCATGGTGGAACTCAAGCGGCTCTGTTCCACTATGATGTATCTTACCGCCGATCGACCGCTACCTGTTGTACCGGATGGCTTCGAGCAGATGGGGGAGTGTTGTGAACTGGTTGTCCACCCCCCAGGATGAACTAGGAGAACACAGCATAAGGTCAGTAAAAATGGTGGCGATAAAGAACTTCGCTACCAGCCAAGTAGAACCTTATAACTGGGATGAGGACGATTCCACCCAGCAGCTTAATATACCTAGATTCAACACAGACTACCCTGGAGTGCAAATACTCATCGGCCAAAATGCGCATGAGGCGCTTGAGACATTGGAGAAACGGCCTGCTCAACCGCAACCACTACAAGCCTATGCGGGAAGAACTAGAGTAGGTTGGTACTTTACTGGCCCTTCACGTAGAACTCTAATGGAAAGATTACCAAAAGAACAGGTATATCAATTAAGTGAATGGGAAGTGGAGAGCAGTGAAGTTGACGACCCAACTGAGGGAACACCATACTCCTCAGATAATGACGATATTAACTCCAATGTAGATCAATGGTGACATTGCCCCGAGACGATTAATCTAGCCGACATCGCTTCCAGAGGAGCAACTCCTCAAGAACTGACAGATACTCCAGACCGGTTAGGTGGACCCGACTTCCTAAGTAAAGAAGATGAATGGCCTCCTCATCTTACCCCGGCGAAGATTAGACAGGCCAAGGGAGCGGAGAAAGTAACACAACCACTCAATCGCCCAGCTGGTCGTTTATGTTTACTGGAAAGAGACCGAGAACTGTCCGGAAACTATGGAAGGCAAGATACTCTTCCCACGACCACCTCTCTAATCCAACAAATATCTAGGGACTCCATAACGTAACAACATACGGAGTGGGTGTGTGACTATATTATTTTATATTTATTTTTATTATTTTATATTATGTATGTATTATTATGTAATTTTATTATAATCGTTTTCTTTAATTTTATTTAGTAGAATGTTATTTAGCGATTATTTAGTAGATTAGTGCAATATATATTAGAGTTTATTACTTAATTACCTGTATATTATATTTAGTGCGACGGCGAGAAATAATTCTTTTTCTCTTTCCTTACTGTCCGTATTACATTATAAATATGTGACTACAGTAAGATGAAATATCCGTACTTATTAAAGTACAATAAAGCTCCTACTATATTCAAGTATTATTGGTAAGCAGAGTATTAGGAATGCAAAGTTCAGATCCTCGTGTCTCGGCTAAACCAAGCTCTGGGTAGACCTTGGAAACGACTTGCCTCTTCTCACTGACATTGCTTCGTGCGATATTGCTCTCATACCGTATATTAAATAATACATATAGTAGCGTGATGTCCCTTTAACAGTAGCGTATAACGCAAAATAAATCTGTTAAACCCTTTGACCATCTGCAATTCTAGTCGATTAAGATATCGCGGCACCCACCGATATACTTGAAAGACAAAATTCTAGAACCAGTGGTTAACGTCCCCAGACAAGTTCTGGAATAAACTGGTGCCCATCCTAAATATTAATTATTAATATTTTATAAAGTCTGTCAAATTCAGATCCTTTAAAATTCTAGTCAATTAAGATATCGTAGCACTTACCGATATTCTTAAAAGGACCAATTTCCTAGAATCAAGGATCCTAGTCCCCAGACATGTTCTGGAATAAAATTGTGTCTATTTAATATTAAATAATAAAATTTACGGGAATAAATTTAAATTCATCTTTTAATGAATTTGATAAATTGTAATTTTTATACAATTTATAACATTCCCAAAATTCCATAAATTAATAGATCATGGGAGCGGAGATTCATCCTATTAAGTATATTAGTGTGCGAGAATCTCCAATATATAGTCAATAGCCGATAAAATTCATAAAATCATGTATAAAGATAAATATTGACAATTAAAGAATTACTATTAAATAGCATCCCAGATCTGTATGCATGAAAATTACCCTAATTCTACCGCTAGCTTTCCATAATGTCACCATGGCAACAACCACGCTAGAATTAGAAGTGAGTTAAAAGAACAATAAAGCTTGCCCATTGAATAGCATAAGGAATAAATAGCACACTGCTAGTATCCCAGGATACCCAATAATAACGTGGCATTCTGGAAGGCACTGACTAAAGGACAAATGGCCCGAATATGTGCGGTTTGTGACAGTTGTGTGGAATTTGTGCGTTTGTAGATGAATGTTACTACTAAGGTGTGTTTACAGTAGCGAGTCGCAATTGTGAAAGTAGCCCTCGCTATATGCATCGTAATGGTACGTATATGGACTTCTTAACTACTGGTCATCCTATCGACCTACACGATACGAACGATATAGACACCGAAAGGGAAATGGTTTTATTTAAATATCATACCCAGCGGAAGCGGAACGATAAACTGAGATTCGAACACGAAAATTCTATTCGAAACCGACTCGAAAGTGAAGATGTTGAAGAACCGGATAAACGCAGCGACTTCAAAGAATATCTGGAATTCTTGAGAGAAACATATCTCAATATTACCAGTCAACAGAATCTAGAAACTCGATATCTTCAAGGTATACATCATGACCGCATGGTAGAACTCAAACGGCTCTATTCCACTATGATGTATCTTACCGCTGATCGACCGCTACCTGTTGCACCGGATAGCTTCGAACAGATGGAGGAATATTATAAACTGGAGAAAGATCACTCGCGTTTCCCCTACAAGATGTGCGTCTTTGGTATTATTGCGATGAATGCCATAGACCCAACCAACAAACGGAAAGACCTAAACATCCAGGGAGACGTTGCATTAAACACGGTTTTACTCGCTATATTTACGGGAGTTTCGAGCGAAACTTGTTCGATTTATCACCTACGCTCGCTCGATTCAAACGATCCTTAAATAAACCTATGATCCGAGTTCCGGAATACTCGATCAGACCTCCTCACACCCTAGTGAGAACCCAGACTCTTGATCCTAATAGTATCATGGATCCTCCCGAGCTGTACTCACTGTTCAAAGATCTAGTGCTACCCGAACAGTTAGTCGGTGGCACTCTGATTGTGGGCTCCCTAAATATTCGCCCATCTTACCTAGTCGGATTGGGACGCGGACATCTAATATCGTCATTCAACTGTATCATCGTCCCTGTTTAACCCGATACAACCTGTCACTGAGGTAGAGGAGAGAGTTGTACGAGACGCATTGGACACTATTCGTCAAAAGATCGGAAAATGGACCTACAATTGTTTAGAGAAACGTAAATTGCGGCAGCAAGTCCAAGTGGTAAACGAATTAACTTTATCTCAGTTCGATCAAGAAATCCAGAATCTCTAAGAAGATATCGAACTTGGATGACCCTATTCTCTGCGAGAGTTTTTGCAATTGCGACTTATATTATCGTGGTTTATAGTGAATTGAATGCTATTTTATAGGCCCTACAAATGTCGGTTGCTATTCTCTTTATATATGATTAAAATCAGTGACTATCGGCAATTCAGTGTGCAGCGGTGTGCAATAGTCTGTATGTGCTTGTCCGCGTAACAAAGCATCTCCTAAAGAATGCGCCTTATGTGTAACTTATAATCCATTCCGTTGTATTTAGTGTAAGCCATAGCTCTGTTTATATAGATAGAGCGCCACGTCCTAAAGGAACTGCTAATATTTCCCGAAAGTGAATGATATTTGTCAGGAATTATATTAACGATCAATCGAATAGTACGGTAGGCCTGCACCGCAATCAAATTAAAGCATCCGAATCCAGTCTCCCGGGTATATCCAGCGGGTGAATGGTCGCGCATAGACTGGCTTCGGCTAATGTTGGATTTATTTGTGTCAAATACTTGTCATAGGCTAAAGTCGATTTATAACCTAGAAGACATATAGATTTTGCGGGTTAAACTGCCAAAGGTCTTAAAAGCGCGAACAGTAACAGTTATTAATTCTGATTGCAGTGTAGGCAATAAATACAGTTTACTATTGTTCTGGTAAGAACAATAACGGTTATTGCTTCTTTATTGCCGTAAGCAATAAAGCTGAAGTACCGGTCGACCGGTAACCTGTAGGCCTAACTACCTAACCACCGGAACCGGTACTTACAGCAGTATACTGGTATAGGTACATCAGTATTATTTCGATTGTGATATATTGTATATTGTAGGCTGTTAGAGGATTAGGGATTGATCACCCCTTATTCCTTTGCATGGTTTACTTATTTCTGTCAGTTTTATTTACTAGTAGGCTAATATTGAGCAGAAGACGTGTAAGCCTGCTCAGATCGTACAGATAATTTGTAGGCTGGACTGTTTTCTGACTGTTGATAGGTCTGAACGGATTGCAGTGCATGTAGAGTGTATGTCCGATAAAGTGCCGGTTAGGAATGTATGGGCAGCTAGAGCTGTAAGGTAAACCCCCCCCCCCCCCCCCCCGAAAGAATAAGTCGTACTACTAGGTTAGAATGCATAGTAACTAACCATTTCGGAGTCTGCATGTCCTGTAGTTTATTTAGGCTTGATAGTAGTCTGCCAGCGTTTGGTCTGTACTTTGTTTGTGTAGTCTGTACAGGTACCGTAATATTTCTTATTCAGATAATTTATAGGCTAGATTGTTGTCTGGCTGTTGTTAGGTCTGACGAGATTGTGGTGTGTGTAGAGTGTATGTCCGATAAAGTGCCGGTTAGGAAAGTAGGGGCATCTACAGCTGTAAGGTAAATCCCCCCCGAAAGAATAAGTCGTACTACTCGGTTAGAACGCATACTAACTAACCATTTCGGAGTCTGCACATACTGTAGTTTATTTAGGCTTGATAGTAGTCTGCCAGCGTTTGGTTTGTATTTTGTTTGAGTAGTTTGTACGGGTAGCGTAATATTTATACGTACTGGTTTCTGATGACCGATCCCTTCGGGGTTCTGGAGGGATTGTACGGACACGCGAACGGGTCGACCGACTAACAGAGGAAGAGTTCGATGAGGACTGCCTTCCTGGAGTGGGTTCCACGACCGGCATTAGTACGAGCCTGAATAAGGACTCATAAAACCACCAACCGTTGGGGCTCACAACGGGCTGACAGACCCCTTGCCAAGCCGTACTGGTTCCTGACTGATCCCTTCGGGGTGAGGAAAGGGTGGGACGGACACTAGGGCGGTGCGTTTTTTACTTTTTTTCGATTTCATTGTTCTACCGGTGCACAAAAGTTGCCAAATGATAAAAAAATAAGGCAAAAAAAATTTCTTTAAATTTCGTCTATATCTTCACGGATCCCAAGAGGGTTGAAATTTTGTGCCATCGCGATGCACCATAATGAAAATTATAACAATATAACACATTGATGAAAGATCAATGACTCAAAAAAGAACTTCCTGCATGCATCAAATGTCATCAAATGGGTCCAAACTTAGTTAGATACCAAAATTTTAATTTTTGGACCAAGGGAACTAGTGCCACAGGCACGTGGCCAGAACCTACCATTTGGCGCAAGTGATGATTATTCTCAATTTTCGCGATGTCCAACTTTGAGTTCTCCTACTGCATTCATATTATGCTCATTAGAACCGCAATGGCCGATTTAGTGGGGGTAGACACCTTCAAAACAAACGTAGAGCGAATAGTTCTTGAGATATCGCAGAAAATGTGAAGTCTGGCACAAGTCTACATTACCGCCTTGATGTGATATGGACAAATACACTATTTTAAATTATCTCAAGGAATCACGAATAGACACATCACAGAAATGATCGATATAGTGGGTGAAGACACCTTCAAAATAAGAGTAGAGTCATTAGTTCTTGAGTTATTTTACAAAATGTCAAGACTATGTCCACCAATTAATACAGTACAGGCCACCAGAAAACGCAGATTTGTACAATTGTGAACACATTTTATCAAATGTGTACCAGTGTAATGTAATGTTGTTGAACGGGACAATTGAGCATAATTGAACATAATTGAAATGGCAACAACCAAATTTTGTTTGCCAAAGGATACAATTGAATACTTTTGAAACGCTTAGTAATCTGGAAACTCTCTGTAGTTTGCTGCGAACTGTCACTCACTGCAGCTGGAAATGCGATAAGGATTTTGTTTACCTTTATAGTGTGCGGTTAATAGTGTCTAGTAGGCAGGCCTATAGTTAGTGATGTTAAGGCATCTTCTGATGTTTCTCTGTGCCCTCTCGGTGTCAGACTAATGGTGCGACATCTCCCTGCACTAAATTAATTATTCAATGGTCTAGGCTCCTCCATCCACATACCCATCCACTCCCATACACTCCATGAACCTCCATGTGGTCTTGTATGTAGTTCTCTCTCTACCAATACAGCCCATGTCCGCAATGTTACGCCCTGGGGGCTCTCTCATCTAAATGATATCAGACATACAGGCGCACCGCACACAAAGCCTTTGTCGGTCCCAGCAAGTTAGCCTCCTGCTGTGTGATCTAGAAGATAACTCGCCGTAACCTGCCAATCAGATGACTTGAACAAATGTGTTCACATGTGATCACATTGGATGAAATCTGCTTTTTCTGGTGGCCTGTACTGTACTTGATATTGAGTTGACCCATTCCACACATTTTGTACAAAAACTATAGTGAATTAATCACTACTCTTTAATTTTGAAGTTGTCTGTATACACTAAATCAATTTGTTGCAGTGATGTATATTTTTGATGCCTTAAGATAATTAGAAGTAACATTTTTGTGTATTTGTCTATAAATCATCAAGGCGGTAATGTTGACTTGTGCCGTACTTAACATTTTCTGCAATATCTCAAGATCTATTCGCTCTATGCTTGTTTTGATGGTGTCTACCCCCACTAAATCGGTCATTGCGGTTCTAATGAGCATAATATTAATGCCGTAGGAGAACTAAAAGTTGTCCATCACCAAAATTGAGAATAATCATCCCTTGCGCCAAAGAGTAGGTTCTGGTCATTTGCCTGTGGCACTACTTCCCTTGATCCAAAAATTAAAATTTTGGTATCTAACTAAGTTTGGAACCCATTTGATGACATTTAGTGCATGCAGGAAGTTATTTCTTGAGTCATTGATCTTTCATCAATGTGTTATATTGTTATAAATTTCATTATGGTGCATCGCGATGGCACAAAATTTCAACCCTCTTGGGATCCGTGAAGATATGGACGAAATTTAAAGAAATTTTTTTTGCCTTATTTTTTTACCATTTGGCAACTTTTGTGCACCGGTAGAACAATGAAATAGAAAAAAAGTAAAAAACGCACCGCCCTAACGGACACACAACGGGGTCGAAAGACAAAGGACTGGACTCTACTGGCCTACCGACTATTCAGAGCAGTTTTCGGCTGCCGAAGCGCCTACGAGCCTGAATAATGACTCGGAAAGCCTAGGTGGTTGGGTCTCTGCGATGAACCGACGGACCCCTAGCCAAGCCGTACTGGTTCCCGATGACCGATCCCTTCGGGGTTCTGGAGGGGTGGGACGGACACGCGAACGGGTCCACCGATATGACAGACCCCTAGCCAAGCCATACTGGTTCCTGATGACCGATCCCTTCGGGGTTCGGGAAGGGTGGTACGGACACGCGACAGGGTCTACCTTAGCCAACCCTTAGCCAAGCTGTACTGGTTCCTGATGACCAATCCCTTCGGGGTTCGGGAAGGGTACCGAGACTAGGACCGAGGGAAAATCGGGGAACATTAGTTAGGCTAAAATCTGAGCGAACAGTGGGTAATTAAATAATATACTGTAGGGATTTATATTTTCATGTTATATTATTGTGAATATTTGGTGTATATTGGTTTGGGGAAGCCCAACTTATTCTCAATCAAGGTTCAACTGTAGGGAAGTTACATTAAAGAGTATATCCAACCAATGAAACTTTTCCTCAACCGCAATCTTGCATTTAAGAACGTATTCCTTCTCCACAACCAATATCCGGTGACTGGCCGGGATTCCGTGGTCTGAAAAGTTCCGCCTCGGCGTTTTCCCCCATGGTGTCGGGAATAACGGCAACAAAATTGAAAATAAGACGCGGCCAACTTCAACTGGTGGAAGTTGGGAATCCTACAATACTCTTCAAACTCTCTCCGTGCTTACCCAGCACCCACTACGAGGAAACTCTGGTGTTTGAATTAAGACAAAGCCGTGGTTTAATCAATCGACAAACTCGATCTAATAAACTCGTAGTCGGCAGATCACATATAGAGAGTCGTTAACAGGGAATGGAAGTATCGATCACACCCATTGACATAATCCAAGTCGAGGTTGAAGTACAAGGAACGAACGTCGGACGATTCAGGATTACCGTTCGGGTAGTCCTAGCCGAGTATGAGAGCTACAAAGAACTATTTTACGACATCGCATATCTAGCTATCAACGAGGCGCTAGAATGACGATGAACAACGTCTCCGACACCGATGAGATGGACACCCACACAGACTCGGAAGCCGACGAGGTACCGAATGTCAAGAACATGACCCGTCGACTAGGCGCTCTCAAAGGCGGAGTCACTCGAGCGTATCAGCGTATAGAGAAACAACTTAAGAGAGTCGAAACCCCCCTCAACGAGATACAAACTCAGCTTCAGAATATCCGAAGTATCTTACAACATATGAGAGGATGATACAGGCGTATCAAGAACTCATCCCCGCCACCGATCAGGTAAACTACCCCAGACTAGAAGAACATGTCGTACATCTAGATGAGTTCCGCAAACAACACCGGAGGACCCTCAGCCTCGTGAGAGTCTACGAGGAACAGTACTATAAGAGAGCTGAAAGAACAGACGCAGAATCAGTGCGAACCTCCAGCACCAGGACAGCAATACATCGAAAGAGAACGGGGTCCTCTAGGAACCAGCACTCCAGCGCTAGGAGCAAGGTTTCCGGTTCAGCACGCAGTTCTCAAGGAGGTCAGCCACTCCGAGATCAGCTACGAGAACAGAAGGCATTGGCCCTCAAAGTCGGATGGAAGATGAGTATGTTCAACTGCGAGTCGAGCAAGATGTATTAGCAGCCAAAATGCAAAAACAAGAGGCCGAACAGGAGGCCGAACAGAATAGACAAGAGGCCGAACGGCAGGCCGAACAGCATAGACAAGAGGCCGAACAGCAGGCCGAACAACGCAAACAGGAGGCTGAACAACGTAGACGAGAGGCCAAACAAGAGGCCGAACGGCAGGCTGAACGACGAGAACAGGAGGCTGAACAACGTGGACGAGAGGCCAAACAGGAGATTGAACAACGTAAACGGGAGGCAGAAATGCGTAAACAACATGCCGAGGCCCATGCGATTCTCATCCATAAAAAGAATGCGGATATTGCGAAACTCTCGGAATACGAAGCCGCACTCATAGAACGGGATATTCAAATATACGAGGACTGGGAAAGGGGTATAGAACAGAACTATGAACCAATCCCGATACCGGAATTAGAGAAGTCATTAACGCCACCGGCGGCGAAACCTCCAAATCCCGAGTTCCCACCTACCATACAGTCTACGTTATCGGCACAAGCACCGGTATTCCATCCCCCACCGGTTATGCTTATGAATGAGGAACCTTATTTCCCAGCCAACCCCACAGTCCCGAGCGTTCCCAAGTACGAGCCTGAAAAGGACTCAGAACGGGACGCCACCCCTCGATCCAACAACCCATTTACATCCACACCACAAATCCGTAACTGCGTCATCATCAAAACTCCACCTCTCATCGATCCATCGTGCATGGGAGAGAGTGCCAATAACTATAACCGTCCGAGTCATCCCAGTTCAGATGACGTCGGCATTTTCCGGGCATTGGAAAACCGCCTGGCCATGCCCAAGATGGAGATCCACACCTTCGAAGGAGACCCCGTCGATTACCTCAGATTCAAGAAACGGTTCTTCGCCCAGATTGGGTCAATGGATATAGCCGACGCACAAAAACTGGTATATTTATCCCAATACCTGGGCGACAAACCACGCCGAATCATTGCATGTTTTGAGGGAGGATCTCATGAAGCATACTATGACGCATGGAAAACTCTAGATAAAAGGTACGGAAATATCGGGACTATAATTAATAAAACTCTCGAGAAACTGATACAGGACGCGGGATCCCTAGGGGACCCACAGAATATCCAGGAATTCTCAGATTCCATGAAAGATGCCTACTACACTCTAAAACCATTAAATAAGGAGGAACAAGTAAACAACATTCTAACCTCCGACAGATCGCCTGAAAGTTCTCCGGATGGCTGCAAAGTAAGTGGGCGTTTAAATGCGTAGATCTCCGGCGCAGACACCCAGATCGAGATCCCAGTTTCCTCGAAATGTCAGCATTCCTGGACGATATCTCCGAAGCCATGAATGACTCGATGTTTTCGAAACAAAGTCTCGCCAAGTTAGACGGAATAGAGAACAACTCCAGGAGTAGGACACCCACTCAGAAACCGAGATTCCTTCCCCCTCCGGTGAGTACGATGGCTATCACCATGGCCGAGGATTCCGATGACGAAAACTACGAGGAACCGACATCAGCCGAGGAATGGGCGTGTTATCTTGCGAATTGGGCACCCGAAAGGGAAGGCATCACAAACTCCCTTCTCTGTCTCTTCTGCGGAGAGAAACATAAGGTGGAATTCTGCAGAAAGTTCCAGTTTGCCGAACTCGTCCCGCGCTTCGAGGCGATAATGAAACACCGAGGATGCTTCCGTTGTCTTGGAACAGGTCACTATGTTCGGGATTGCGACCAAAGATTGTGCTGTGTGGTCTGTAATGACCTACGTCATCACACACTCCTCCACATCCCCGCGAACTTTGACTTCACCACCCTCCCCTTTCGGATTGAAGCCAAACGAAGAGGAGAAACGAACAACATTTCTAAAGGAACCCGGATGATTCAACGGAGGGAAACCAACCCGTTTAAGACCTCCACCAATGTATCACAAGTGACAAATATCTCGGCCACGATCAACCTTATAAATCGCCGCTACATGGTCTTCGCCAAAGTAATCCCAGTAAGAATTCAAGGGGTCGGGAAAACCTTGACAACGCTCGCGTTCCTTGATAACGGGTCGGACGGAACCATCATCGACCGGGATTTCCTCGAACAACTCGGCCTAGACTATGAACCTTGCAAACGGCCCATACAAACTATCACCGACCATTGAGAAGTAGAATCCGGGGAGGTGCAGCTCCAGATGGAAGGAGTCATGAAGGGGTACGAGACGGTTAAGCTGACAATCAAGAACGCCTTGGTACACACCGATCTCCGAGTGCGGTTCCGACAATCAGCCGAACACGCCCCTCTCATACAGTTAGACCGGGAAGATATAGACCTAAGGTGTCCACCATTGGACGTAAACCGCATCACCCTATTGATCGGACTCGACACACCAGAATTACACATACCCACCGGAGACGTCGCCCGATCTGTAAAGCAGGATGACGGCTTTTATGCTGAACGAACAATCATGGGATGGACACTCTGCGGCATCAAGGAAGAGACTACAGACACCTATACATACCTTCCTAAATGTCAGATTAAAGAGAATGCAACCTCCGTGGGTTATTGTTCAGCTACAGACCTTGACGAGGATTTGTTCCTTGAGACCGAGAAAACCCAGCAGGAGATAACCAAATACTTTAATCTAGAGACCCAAGAGTTTGCTGAAAAGGACGAGAACCCATCTGAGGAGGATCAATATTGTATTGACGTCCTTGATCAGGCCACGTCCAAAGACGGACATTGGTGTTCACCCATGCTATGGAAAGACCCAAATAAACCAATGGCGAATAATGCCAACATGGCCCTTAGGTGACTTAAAGGAATCCTACGCCGGTTGAATGACCAACCCGAGATAAAGGAGAAATATAATAATGTAATCAAAGGATATCTAGAAGATGGATTAGCGGAAATGGTACCCCGGAATGAACTGCAACAGAACATATTATCTCCCAATCCATTATGTGGTAGAAGCCCGGAAGGGCGGTAAAATCCGAGTAGTCAATGATGCCGCTGCTATGTATCAAGGCGAATCCCTGAACAGCCAACTTTATACAGGGCCCAACATATATTATATATTTATATTATATATTAATTTATTTATTGATCCTTAAAACCAGAGAATTTATGATAAAAAATTGCACTGGGCATTCAATGTATACACACTAAATGATTATTTGGAACAATAGCGTCAGTGTACAGGAGCAACTATGTTACTCCTATGTATGTAATACCGGAAATAAGACATGTACAGTAGATATAATAAATAAATACAAAAAATTTAGTTGAGCACAAATATTACTACCCCCCCCACCCCCGCTGAACCATGCAGAAACCTTGGTTTCGTTATGGAGCAGTTACCCCCCCCCCCCCCCCCCCCCCCCTCCCTCTGGCAGACAATAAAGAGCCTCCAGCTAAGTTACTTCTTCTCGACTGTATTTACTTAGAAATATATTTTTTAAATGTCGTTTAAAAGTTGCAAGGTTTGGTGACTTGATTACATCGATATGGAGCGAATTCCATAATTTTACCGATTTCACAATTATACTATCCTGACCAAACCTATTTTTAGATTTTGGAATAACGATATTCCCAGTTCGTGGATTTAACCTAATATTGTTTTTTGCTAAAAACGGCAGATCCAAAGTTTTAAAAGCTTCTGTAAGCTTATGCATATATTTGTAAAAGTATATAAGCGCATAATATTCTCGAACTGCAGAGAGTAACGGAATTTCGCCTTTCTGCCTCAACTCCGTTCCACTGCTGTCGGTAATTTTCTTCCCGAAAATAGTGCGTAATGCGTAATTTTGTACCTTTTCAAATTTATAAAGCAGTTCCTTTGAACCATGTTTGTCATGGAGAGACACAAGCAGCTGACAACAATAATTATGATAGGGCATAGTAAGCGTTTTATATAATTGCAATTTAGTTTTATTGGGCAATTGACCCTTTATTATTCGTAAACAAGAAATGGTAAGAGTCTTTTTTTGGATCATTTTCCCTATGTAATCTTTCCAATTTAGCTCGTTATCAATGTTCACTCCCAGATATTTTACTGATGGAGATTGTGGAATAGGTTCAGGGCAGCCTACATTTAATTTTATGGATGAGAAGTCAGCTCTATTTTCTGGGCTGATTTGCTTGCTTCGGAGATAAAAGGAGAAATTCCGTTTTGTCTGGGTTCAGTTTCAAATGAGAATCATTAAATATTTTTTGAATTTTCTGAACATTCGACTCTAACAATTTTGTAGCTTGTTCTGGATCTGAGTCAGCCACATAAATAACTGTATCATCAGCATACTGTATAATTGAAACATTTGTCAGTTGTTCTGGAATGTTATTGGGTTAGGGTTAGGGTTAGGGTTAGGGTTAGGGTTAGGGTTAGGGTTAGGGTTAGGGTTAGGGTTAGGGTTAGGGTTAGGGTTAGGGTTAGGGTTAGGGTTAGGGTTAGGGTTAGGGTTAGGGTTAGGGTTAGGGTTAGGGTTAGGGTTAGGGTTAGGGTTAGGGTTAGGGTTAGGGTTAGGGTTAGGGTTAGGGTTAGGGTTAGGGTTAGGGTTAGGGTTAGGGTTAGGGTTAGGGTTAGGGTTAGGGTTAGGGTTAGGGTTAGGGTTAGGGTTAGGGTTAGGGTTAGGGTTAGGGTTAGGGTTAGGGTTAGGGTTAGGGTTAGGGTTAGGGTTAGGGTTAGGGTTAGGGTTAGGGTTAGGGTTAGGGTTAGGGTTAGGGTTAGGGTTAGGGTTAGGGTTAGGGTTAGGGTTAGGGTTAGGGTTAGGGTTAGGGTTAGGGTTAGGGTTAGGGTTAGGGTTAGGGTTAGGGTTAGGGTTAGGGTTAGGGTTAGGGTTAGGGTTAGGGTTAGGGTTAGGGTTAGGGTTAGGGTTAGGGTTAGGGTTAGGGTTAGGGTTAGGGTTAGGGTTAGGGTTAGGGTTAGGGTTAGGGTTAGGGTTAGGGTTAGGGTTAGGGTTAGGGTTAGGGTTAGGGTTAGGGTTAGGGTTAGGGTTAGGGTTAGGGTTAGGGTTAGGGTTAGGGTTAGGGTTAGGGTTAGGGTTAGGGTTAGGGTTAGGGTTAGGGTTAGGGTTAGGGTTAGGGTTAGGGTTAGGGTTAGGGTTAGGGTTAGGGTTAGGGTTAGGGTTAGGGTTAGGGTTAGGGTTAGGGTTAGGGTTAGGGTTAGGGTTAGGGTTAGGGTTAGGGTTAGGGTTAGGGTTAGGGTTAGGGTTAGGGTTAGGGTTAGGGTTAGGGTTAGGGTTAGGGTTAGGGTTAGGGTTAGGGTTAGGGTTAGGGTTAGGGTTAGGGTTAGGGTTAGGGTTAGGGTTAGGGTTAGGGTTAGGGTTAGGGTTAGGGTTAGGGTTAGGGTTAGGGTTAGGGTTAGGGTTAGGGTTAGGGTTAGGGTTAGGGTTAGGGTTAGGGTTAGGGTTAGGGTTAGGGTTAGGGTTAGGGTTAGGGTTAGGGTTAGGGTTAGGGTTAGGGTTAGGGTTAGGGTTAGGGTT